>OMNN01096221.1:7522-24388 GCA_900302755.1 Chromis chromis
CATAAAACTAAATGGGCTCAAAGCAAACCAAATGGACATCATTTTGAAAATGAAATGTATCTTTATTTTAATACCATAAAACCGGTAACAAACAAAAAAGCTGTGAAATTAAATAATGTAATATATACATATATGTCTGAAAACCGTTAATATGTTTCCCTGTCACACCCCTTTATTGCTATTTATTTATCCTTTTAATTTGTGTTTCTTCGCCTTTTTTATTCTTTTCTTTCTTTTCTTTTGTTATTATGGGGTTTTTTTTCTCTATCTATCTATATATATTTTTTGTAACTTATCTGTACTTGTTTAGGAATATTAATGCACTTTATTATTGTAATGCACTTTTCTGTTCAATTAAAAAAAAAAAACTACGAGGTGTGTCGCGCTGTAAACCGTCCGGGTGCTGCATTGAACCGTCACCGTTAAAGTTCCGCCTTTTTCCACCCAGTTATTAACCAACTAACTTCATTAATATTCCTGTTATTTCTACATTAGTGCTCAGATTGAGGTGAACAGAAGCTCAGCAGCTCGGTTCTCCAGTGCATCGTCTCTTCCAGCCTCCCTCCCAGCAGCTAGCAGTTAGCAGTTTCCTCCACGTTAACTGTGTGATTCTTCTTACCAGCGGTTTGCTTCAGAACAACGTCCTGCGGCTGATGGAGGCGTTTCATCTGCACTTTCTCCTCCAAACACACACTTCCAGTCCGCTGCTGTTGGACAGAATCCACTTGGTTCATGGTGTCGCTCTGCTTCTTTTCTTTAAAACTAACCGGAGGCTCGGACGGAGGATCCGCGCCTGCGCAGAACCCTGACAGGCATCTGCACAGACACCTTTATTCTACCTGTTTAATTCTGCTTCACTGAATAAAACCTGAACAGACACAGTGACAGAACACCGTCAAATACAGATAAATCACTAAACAGCACAAAAAGACAAATACATCAACAACTAAATAAAAAACTAATCAAAGAAAACAGGAGTTGAAGTTTGTCACCTGAGTCATTTCTGATCTTCTTTCCTGTTAACTCAGCTGCTTAAACTCATTATTCACTTTATTAAGAAAACCTGTGTCATCTAATATAACGGTTCTGCCTTCAGTTCTAATTTTACACACTTTTACATCTAATTAGAGACGTAAATATTCATTAATAGGTGTCCTCGTAGTTTCAGTCGTAGCAACTGGACTTGGTTGAGTAGCTCCAAGACGTTCCACCTTCATCCAAGAGGCTTCATCAGTTCTAAACTGACTGGTTGGGAGTTCCAGGTTTTAGACTCTTCAGGATCCATTAACACTATTGAAGCTCCAGTCTGCTGGGTGAGTGTTGCCCCTCCCTCATTATGCGAGTCGTTAGGTCCTTCCCTCTCATGATGGGGTTCGTTATAAATTTTTGTTGCCAGGTGAGAATGGTGCCAATGAGAGTCGTTATGTCATTCCCTTTCACAATGGGATTAGGGACCGTTGTGGCCACAAAGGGTCCTAACGAACCCGTTGTGAAAGGGAATGACCTAACGACTCGCATAATGAGGGAGGGGTAACACTCACCCAGCAGACTGGAGTTTCAATAGTATTAATGGATCCTGCAATCTAAACATTTAAGGGATACTCCTCTGAAGACAACAATTCACATTCAGGTGGTTTAAGAGAGGAGTGATGAAAGCTATTTATGCAAAAGTGGAACCCCACTTACCAGGTACTTATAATGCAGTCCTGAGATGCCTCATATGGCCTTTTCACATCCATGAGTTATTAATGAGGTATTAGTGATGCGGTTTCAGGTGAGCATAAAAACCTGCAACTCAGTTAGAACTGAAGAAGCTATTTGGATGAAGGTGAAACATCTTCAAGAATCAAATGCAACCATCATGCACATACACACACTTTACAATCTATTTAGTTAGATGTATAGTGGTTGCTGCCAATCTCTACCATTCAGAACTTCAAAATCTGGGCTATTGATACTTTGGTATGTAGTTAGGAGTGTAATTATTATACAGAGTTCCCAATTGAAAGAGCAGTATGTTTAATGAGACTGATCTTTTGATTGGTTTAACAGAACTGATTTATTTTTCAGGTTGCACTTACATTCTCAATAAAAGACATTTGGTGGACGCCATATGAGTTTATTGCTTATTTATTAGGATTCCCATTAGCTTCGGTCACAGCGGTTACTCATCATCCATAACCTCAAAATATATCATAAAAGTGTATATAAGCACAAGCAGGGGTACTATGAGTACACTGATATGACCCATTTTAGGGAGACAGAAGTACAGTTTATGTTGGGTCCAGTCTTATGCAGGTAAATCAGACAGCAAGGAAGATGTACAGTTTCTGTTCAAATCAAACAACAGCAGGTTGCAGAGTTACTACAGTGGGCTTTGTTTTAAACTTTGCTGCTTTTCAGTGTGGTTAATTGTGTGTTAATTGTGGTTCTTATCAATATACCTCCGTCCTCCACATAATTAATCTGTCACAACAAGCCCTGCAACTATGCAGTTTCTATTTTGTGTATTGTCTTCATGTGACTCTTTAGATTTTGCATTTGTTTAAATTTTTTACCACAATCATCACATTGAAATGGTTTCCCTCCTGTGTGTATTCTTATGTGTCTCTCAAATTTTGTCTTTTCCTTAAATCTTTGACCACATTCATCACAACTAAATGGTGCCTCTCCTACTGTGATTCTTTTCTTATTTCCTATGTGAACTCTCATGTGGCTTGTAAGATGCTCATTTCGGTTAAATCTTTTACCACAATCGACACAACGAAATGGCTTTGCTCCTGAGTGGATTGTCATGTGTCTGGTTAGAGTTCCCTGTCGTGTAAATCTTGCTCCACAATCACCACAACCAAATGGTTTCTCTCCCGTGTGGCCTCTCATGTGTGCAGTAAGATCAGGCTTAATTCTAAATCTTCTATCACACTTATCGCAACCAAAAGGTTTCTCTCCTGTGTGAATTGTCATGTGTGCCTTCAGCCATCCTTTTACGCTAAATCTTTGCCCACAAACATCACAGCCAAATGGTCTTTCTCCTGTGTGGTCTATCATGTGTGCCGTCAGAGATATCTGCTGACTAAATCTTGCACCACAAATATCGCAGCCATATAGTTTTTCTCCTCTGTGAGCTGCCAAGTGCACCTTTAAATGATTATTACATGTAAATGTTTTACCACATTCATGACAGGCATTTCGTTTCTTTCCTTTTTTCTTTGAGTTCCCATTTTGCTTCACTGTGAAAGATTTCTTACTACCTGAACTGCTGGAAGAGCTTTTTCCTGACTGACATGGTTTGTGTCTCAGAAGAGACTGCTTGTAGAGAAATTGTTTACCACACTCAGAGCAGCTAAAGCATTTTTTTTTCGTGTCGTAATTTCCACCTGACTTAGGTGCCCTGCTCTCCCCCCAACTATTGTCACTGTCTTCTGTTTCAGACTTAGAATCTGACAAATGCCACTCTTCTTCCTCCTCCTCTTCATCCTCATCCTCATCCTCATCGTCATCCCTGTCTTCAGTTTTCGAAGAGTGTGAAACACTTCCATCAGTATTTGGTTGAAAATAAGTGTTTGAATCTGGGCTCCCAGCTGATTCCGGTCCTGCACAGTCCTCTCCATCAGTGTCTGTTTTCATCTGTGTAGTTGAGCTGTGTGTTTCCTCTTTGTTTTCTTCAATTAACGAAGACTGAGGTTTTCTCTTCATTACTGTCACTCTTCACAGGAATGCAGTGAATGAAAACCTTCTGATATCAGTCTCTCCTTCCTGACTGGTCCACAGTTCCTCCTGTTCCTCCTTTACATGAAAGGCCTCTGTGTCCTGTTGGTCCACACTGGAGCTCTATTCATGGGGAACCTCTTCTTTAATCATCATCAACTGCTGGACATCTGCAGGGAACACATTATGAAAATATGAAATACAATGATTATATATTCACGAATATACTATCACATCTGGGGTGGCCAATGAGTTTTCATTAGAGACTGTGGGGCCCCCTTGGCTCCCATTTGGAGGCACCACGGGACAGAAAGACATAACTGAAACAAATGAGACAGAGTGCTAGCTGGAACTGTATAAACAGAAATTATTGTCAGATTTTCAACTTTCCAACAATCCTTGAACTACTCATCTATGATGTGCTGTTCCATCAGAAACATTATCCAAATATAAGCTGTTAGTCTCCCGAGTATACCCTTGAACAGGGCGACTGGTCCAGCTCTCCGTTACTAGGGTCAGGTTCTATCTGCCTCTAGGACTGAGGCCGGATAGGTTCAGTAGAACAACTGAAGCTGGAGTCGAGGAAAGTCGCCTAGCTTCTGACTGCGTCATCCCAAACGTCTACCCCTCTTACTCTGATAGTGATACTTTATAGTATAATTACCCTATCAGTCACGTTTGTTAACGACAGCTTTCCTCTAAATAGACTTGGCTCTTGGTGAATTGCTAGGTTTTAATCTAGAGGTTAGGACAGGAAACCCCTGAAGATATGTTTATAATCCTATGATTGATTAGTGACTAGGACAACCATTAAGAACCATCAGTGATCTCATGCACACAACTGCTTGTCCTTTTACTACCATGAGGAATCCATGAATGTTAGGTAATTAACTTAAGAATCCATACTGCATCTCTTTAAATGCATAATAAAAGATTACTGGATGATAATAGCATGGACATAGCAACAACTCTTGATTACGTATACAAATACATTCAAAGTCATGATCATGGTTAACTAATTTGATTGATATTACAGAACTGAGCTTTTCTAAATATATCTCCTAAAAGTGTGATTTAGAAAGGAGAGGACAGACACCTGGGCCTTAGCTGCCCCGCCCGGTCCTGACCTGATTCCAGCAGAATCTCTTAAAGAAAGGGAAAAACCCCAGACAGAGTCTTAATAATCCAGAATTAATTCTCCATAAAACAGGGAGAGTAGAACAGTCCCGATTCTGATTCAGCCTTGCAATAATCCTTTGAATGTCCTTCGGTCAGTTGAGGAAAGTCCTAATATTTCAACACGTTGGTAAAATGACACAGGGTAAGATGAGGAAAGTCCCAGACTCTCCTAGCACAGACTTAGTGGCCCTAGCCAGGCCGCTCCTTCTGTTATCTCCAGTAGAGCAAAGGAAATATCCCACTATTCCATCTTTAGCATAATTGTAGTCTGATCGGAGCTGTTCTTTTTAGTAGAGTAAAATCCACTATCCTGTGTCTCTGTTTCTCATTTTTATACTCTTCTGAATTCTCCAAAGACACACATACATTTCCCCCCAATCCCAAACACATTTTCTCGAACACACACACTCAGTTAGCTCAGTAGCATGATTCATAATTTCCAATACTTCAGACATTGCCTCAACTTCCAATCATACCTTATAAAGAACCTGGAGACGTGCTTGCTGTCAGGACAGGTTCTGGAGTAGGAAGTGTCTGGTTTACCACTTCCTCTTAGTAACGATACAGTTAGAATAACTGGTTGCAAAGAATCATTATTAATCATCACAACATCTGAATCAACCTTAAAACTTAAGCACAATCACTTGATTATATTACTTTATTATCCTCAGTCTCCTTATTGGACCTACTTTATACCAGTGTCTCTGTTAATGGCGGCTCAAACTATGACTCCACTTGGCACTAGTGTCCCACAAAGCACACTCCTTCCTTCACACACATGCATTCTGTTCAGTTGGTGGTTTCATTTCCTCTCTCTGAAAGTTAGACATCATTGATCAGATTTCATTTCCATTTCTAAATCACTTTAAACCAACATAACATCGAGATAACCAACTTAAAATCAAGCATTCAATCATCATAGGAAAAAAAAACTTACATTTTATATTTCCTTATGCTGCTAAATTAGTGCCAGAGTTCTTCTTTGGCTGTTTCTGGGATCTCGCTTCTCTCTGTGACGGTTACAGTCCGGCTGCAGAGTCGACTGGCTGCTGTTACACCCAGCTGTTAGTCATCTGATGCTGCTTTCACTTGCACTCGGAAACTTTAGTTGCATTCACTGAAACTGGCACCATTATTGACTTACCCAGTGACATGAGAACATGAGTGAAGATCCAATGAGGTTAAGTTCAATACAATTTTATTAAATTATTTCTAAGCTGCTTACAAAAAACAAGTCCCTCTCTTCTGCTGAGAAGATACAGTCAAGACACAGGCTTCAGTCACAACCAACTAGCTTCGTTTTAGCACAGCAAACCATTTTTTCTGGTTCTACTTTGCATTAAACTTGCAGGATAAAAAACATTTCTCATTCTTCTTTGTGAACAGGAAGTCACTTTGTGTCTGTCAGGCTGAGCTGCTCATCAGCACACAAAACATGAGCAACAACAAGAATAAGAAACTGTCACACAATGAACTCACACATAAAACATTTGAAACTCAAATAAGTTCTAAACACTTCTTTATGTATCATCCAGACTTTGGGTCATTGCATTAGACTTCAATCACTGCTTCCTACTTGAGCCCCTCAGAATCAGCAGGTTTATAAATGTACAATAACTTAAGTATATTTAATGAAGTCATGCAAAATTTTACCATCTTAATATGATTATTTTCCGAGTTACAGGCCCGAGGAGTAGAGAACATGTAGGTAAAAATTAGACCTGTCATTTGCTATAACTTGTTCTGACCAACCACCTATCACACATGCTGATATGAGTTTACCCAGAATGCACTTTTTAAAGTTTTCTCTGGTGAATTATCAGACAACAGAAACACATCTAGGGTACCAATGATTATTTCTATGACTCTATGTCATAGACATTAAACTGCTGCAGTTTTACAGTTCAAACAATGATACATCCCATGATATTGATGTTGAAATTTAGTTATAGAAAAAAAATGTGCAGCCCAACAAACAGATCTAGTCTTTAGATCGTGACACATGGAGTGGATGTGAAACTGATTTGGCTGCGGTTTTTAACAGAACTCAAATGTGAGTTTCATCGCTGAACATTTCATATGTCTATCTGCTGTATGAAGTTATGAGGCATAAAAATGATGGGAAAATAATGAGAATTAAAAAGTTTTGCAGCAAAATTTCAACCGTAAACAACCATAAACCTTGGCCTCACTATTATCATAGCAAATGTTTATAGTGAGGCCAATAGACTCCACAAAAAGTGCTACCTTTCGACCCACTCCTTTGCACTTCAAGGGCCTGTAACTCTGAAAGTATGAATGTGAACTTTGCATGGTTCCAATGAACACATTAAGTCAGGGGTGCCCAACCCTGGTCCTCGAGGGCCACAATCGAGCATGTTTTAGATGTTTCCCTCTTCCAACACCCCTGATTCAAATGATCAGGATCGTGATCAGGCTTCTGCAGAGCTTGATGATGAGCTGATCATTTGAATCAGGTGTGTTGGAAGAGGGAAGCATCTAAAACATGCAGGATAGGGGCCCTCGAGGACCAGGATTGGGCACCCCTGCATTAAGTCATCAGTGAACAGAGTGCAGACTGAAGGTCTCATACAACCTGCTGTAAAGCCGACACAGATGGAAGCATCATGTTGACAACAGGTCTGTGGTGCACTGAGCTGTTCTCACCACTGAGGGGCAGCAGTTAGCAACAGATGTTTATGAATTTGTAGGAAAAAGTTCACCTGAAACTGTTAAGTCCCAAAGGACAATAACACTACAGTTAAACAGGCCTGAACCCAAATAGACTGTAGCTGCAGACATTTTGTCATTATTATTCTTATTGACGTTCCTATCATGCACGATGCACTACATTTGTTTGCTCAGCATGACAGAATCTTAAAGTGAAATTCAAGAATTGTACGTGAGTTTGTGATACTAAAGGAGACGGAGCTGAACTGCAGCAGATCATGATTTAATTATCAGGAAGTGCAGCTCTCTTCCAGGCCAATTCAACCAGTGGATCTAAGCTCAGAGAAGCATCAGGCCGTTTATACAGCATTCACAGCTTCAGCATCACCGACTCAAACATATGCAAAATGACAGAGTTTCAGGCTTTGACCAAGAAAGACTCACAAAACAACTAAGATAAAAATCCATTACCTTTAATACACAATATAAAAAGCAGAGTCAGAAATACAATAAATGAATACAATACAAAAAGGTATCTCCTCCCCACATGAATTTTCCTTCTGAAACAGAAGATTTGTCATCAACAGATCTGAACAAACTAACTCAATAGCATATGTAAAGCTCAAGAATACAGGTTGGAGTGACTGAATTAGTGTTAAAATACAGAACAACAGCAATATCACTTCAATATCCAATGATCAAAAACTGCATCATCTTACATTCATCAAATTAAATAAAGTTAAAGAGTAGATTATTTGCTTGGAATAAAAGTTACCATACTTTAGGCCCCACAAGAGTGCTGGAGTAAAAGTTAATTGTTAATGAGATTCAAATCTTGATGACAAACTAAATTCTCCTCAGCATGGAGGATGTCAAATTTCTCCAGAGATGTTCTGCTTCAGACTATGTTTTAGTGTGTTGCTCTAGCTAGTCTCTCTAAAATATACCCCAAAGATGTTCTTTTGGATTCAAGTTAGGCAACATACTTGTCCTGGTCATAGTTTTCACTTTTTCCTTCTTCAGAAACTCTTGTAATTTTGTGTTTTGTATTTTTGTATGTAATATTCCCCTTCTGCCAAATTTCTGCAGCATGGGAGGCATATTGTTAGGAAGCATTTTGGTTTATCCACAGACATCCATGCTGCGTCTATAAATGTCATTTCCCCAACACGTTTTGTACTCATCCAGCCCCATATCATCCTAACCCCTTCACTGTCAGGACTATGCATTCACTGTGGTAGTCTTGGTAAGTAGCTGGACCACATCTGAGCCAAACAAATGCTGCACCAGTGTTTACTTATCTTCCTATATCCTTTTCTATCGCCGTGAAGTTGAGTACAAGTGTACTTAGTTTAGTTTCGGTGATCAGGTTTTAACTTTTGTTGTAATGTTTACTTCTGTTGCCTATGCAGTCTGTATTATTAATGTAGCCTTTTTAAAAATTGCCAGTTTTGGGCTGTTTAGAAGAAGACATGCTCTACTGTTTAATTTTAAAAAAGTGCAGTGACTGAGAAGTGAATTTGACTGATTTAACATTTAAATAATTCTGCATAGGGACGTACTCACTTCTATTGTATGATGTATACGTTGTAGCATTATTATCTGTACGTTTTATGTGAAACAGTGTAAAAACATTTGTAAACAAATCTCTCTCTGACTCAAGTGTGCAAAAGAGGAATATAAAAGTGAAGCACAGAGAAGCAATACAATATTGTGGTTCTTAACATGCTTTCACACAGCTTTTCTTTCATAACAAGCCCTGAAACTGTGCAGCTCCTATTCTGTGTGGACTCTCATGTGTCTGGTCAGACTTCCTTGTCGCGAAAATTTTGCATCACAAACTTTACAGCAAAATGGCTTTTTTCCTGTGTGGATACTCATGTGTGTTTGAAGATGTGTCCTCCGCTTAAAGTATTTCCCACAATCATTACATTTAAATGGTCTCTTTCCTGTGGCAACTTTCTTCTTACCATCTGTATGAACTGTCATGTGTCTCTTAAGATGTGACTTTCGGTTAAAACTTTTACCACAGTCATCACAAGAAAATGGTTTATCTCCTGTGTGGAGTCTCATGTGTCTCAGCAGAGTTCCCTGTTGACTAAAGCTTTCACCACAGTCACCACAAATAAATGGTTTCGCTCCTGTGTGGACTCTCATATGTGCGTGAAGATCATGCAGAAGTCTAAATCTTCTACCACAAGTTTCACAACCAAACGTTTTCTTTCCAGTATGAATTGTCATGTGTGCGTTCAGAATTCCTTGTTGGTTAAATCTTCTACCACAAACATCACAGCTAAACGGTTTATCTCCTGTGTGAACTGACATATGTGACTTCAGCAATACCTGTTGGGTAAATCTTCTACCACAAACATCACAGCCAAATGGTTTCTCTCCTGTGTGGATTCTCATATGTAATGTAAGATTAGAATGACTTCTAAATCTTTTACCACATTCATTACAGGCTACCGGTTTTTCTTTTTCTCTCTTTTTGTCTCTCATCTGTGAATCTACATTTAGTTTCATTCTTTTCTTACTACCCAAACAGCTGGATGCCCTTGTTTCAGAAAGGTATTTCATGTGACGTTTTACACCTGATTTAGGTCTCCTCATCTGCTTCCATTCCCTGTCGCTGTCTTCAGTTTCAGAATCCGACAATGTTGCTTGCCACTCATCATCCTCCTCCTCTTCTTCTTCCTCCTCATCCTCATCCTCATCATCATTACTGACTTCAGTCTCAGAAGAATCTGAAGCGTTTCTATCACTATTTGGTTGTAAATGACTATTTGGATCTGGGTTGCTGGCTGGTTCTGATCCTCCACAGTAGTCTCCATCAGTTTCTATTTTCCTTTTGTTATCTGAGCTGCTGGTTGGAGGCTCTTCCTCTCTGTTGTCTTCAGTCTGGCTGTGATGAAGCTGAGAGAACTGAGGTTTCTCTTCATTATCTTCATTCTTCACAAGAACATCAGTCTCCTCCTGTCCATTAAGCTGCTGTCCCTCCTGACTGGTCCACAGTTCCTCCTTTATTCTACCAGCCTCCTCCTGACTGGTCCACTGTTCCTCCTTTATTTTACCAGCCTCCTCCTGCCCATTACGCTGCGGTTTCTCCTGACTGACCCACAGTTCCTCCTGTTCCTCCTTTATTTGACCAGCCGCCTCCTGCCCATTACGCTGCTGTTCCTCCTTACTGACCCACAGTTCTTCCTGTTCCTCCTTTATTTTACCAGCCTCCTGCCCATTACGCTGCTGTTCCTCCTTACTGACCCACAGTTCTTCCTGTTCCTCCTTTATTTTATCAGCCTCCTGCCCATTACGCTGCTGTTCCTCATGACTGATCCACAGTTCCTCCTGTTCCTCCTTTATTTTACCAGCCTCCTCCTGTCGGTTACGCTGCTGTCCCTCCTGACTGGTCCACAGTTCCTCCTGTTCCTCCTTTATGTGAAGGGGCTCTGGGTCCACACTGGGGCTCACTTCCTCTTTAATCAACATCATCAGCTGCTGGACATCTGCAGGGAAAACTGAAACACACACATGTATATTATGGACTAATAAGGGTAATGATGACTGAAGGCTTTGCTTGATTGTTACTGGCGAATCTAAACTTTCTTTTTAATATTTGTTTTTTTTAAACCAGGTTTTGTAGGGGGGAAAAAATGCATTTTTAGCACAATCAATAGCAAGACAAAGAGACTTACAACGAAGTCCTTCGGAGGTCCCCCTCCCCCAAGAAACTGTAAAGGTGTGAAATACCTATCCATTGTCATTGAAAACTCTTCACCCCTTTTCTTTTACAAACACTCCTCCCCCACAGAGGAACTCAGGAGATAAGAAACAGCTATACAGGGGGGTCTGGAATTCAGCTTCCCTCCCCCTCAGTGCAGGTTTGAATGAGGACTAAATGAATGGAGCTTCTTTCTTTGTGGGTTTTTTATTAAGTTTACCACACTCAGTAAAAAATGTTTCCTCATCAGATATCAAAAAACTGCATCTCAGGGTCATTTCTACTGTGGACTCTCGGTTTCAACCGGCTGCAGCAGCAATGTACACATCACAAAATACATACTCAAACACAGTATTATAAAAAAATATATAGACACATGCATAGAAACTACTAGATTAAAAAAAAATAAAAAAAAATTGAACTTTCAGTGCATATTAAAGTTGAATGCACAGTCTCTTCTTGCTGTAGGGAGTCTCTGGTGCAAATATAAATGGACAAAGATGTTAATTTACTTTCCTCATGTCCATGTATTTTAAGTTTTTCTGCTTCTTATCTAAAGCTCAGTGTATTCCATGTGCTGTTTATTGTTCTAATCTCTAAGTCAGGATGTCTGGAAACGTTTCTTCAGTGAATACAACTAGAAGTTATTGTTTCTGCTCTCTGTGTTTTGGTTCTTCAGCCTCCCTCCCAGCAGCTAGCAGTTAGCAGCAGCAAGCAGTTTAACATTAACTGTGTGATTCTTCTTACCAGCGATTCGCTTCACAAGGACACTGAGGCGTTTCATCCGAACTTTTCCCTCCAAACAAACGCTTCCCGTCCGCTGCTGCCGGACAGACTCGTTCATGGTGTCGCTCTGCTTCTCTTCTTACTGGACTACTAACTACTAGAGGTGAGTCTGCCTCGGAGGAGCCGCGCCTGCGCAGAATCCAATATCGCCGGTCGCCTCGCAATGCATGCCGGTCATATTTGTGTTGGAGCTGGTCATGGATGTATTATAGGAGCTGATAGAGACTCAAACAGGGAGACTAGTTTGTTTTTGAGAAATTATTTATTGTCGTGTCTGTTGATTTTTAATCAGGCATCTGCACGGACACCTCCACTCTGTCACCATAGTAACCACCATATATACGCAGACGCCGCATTGACTGTGGAGGGACGTGCCTAAAGCGCCGCCATCTTGGTACGGGGTTAGCAGAGGAGGGAGTGCATGGACATCTATGGAGGTAAGAGGTACTCCACAGTCTGGAAGGAGAATTATTCACTTAATTCTCGACAGATTTCCAAACGGTTTGATTTGTTACCAACAAACATGCCATTTCTGTGTAGACGTAATGCACTGTAAGACCGTTTGGCACTGTACCAAGATGGCCGCCGCGTAGGCACGTCGCTCCAATCGGCAGCAGCAGTCAACTGCGACGTCTACGTGCAATAACAATTAAGAGTAAAGACGCAGACTCACAGTTCCGAGATCGAGAACCACTCACTATAGGAACAGCTTTGTCCCTGCCGCTGTTTCTCTTTTAAACAAATTTTAATGCATTTTATTGCTGAGGTCTGTTTTTATTATTTATTTCTATTTATTAGAAATCCGACCTTGGTTTTTATTGTTCCTGGCTTTTTAGGCAATTTTATCAGTTTTATATAAAAAAAATAAGTCAAGCCTGTGTCAGATGCGTTTCATAATGTACCTCCTAAGTATTCACTTTTGTAATTTGCTAATTTTATTATTTTCAGTTAGATTTTATTATTTTTGGCTGTAAATATTTTAATGTGTTTGATATTTAAAACACGATGATCATTACATGATTAACGTGTTTTACATCTATTACAGTCATTACTTAATCGTGATTTGTAATTCAATTTGAACTCAGAACAAGTTAGCTCTAGAATTTTTTTTTTTGCCAAAATCGCCACAAATCTGACAGTTATCTCAAAATGGCGGATTTCCTCTTGCATGATGGGTGTGGGTTTTTGAGGCTTTTTTGTGCGTCTTGTCCTGATACATTTTTTTCTAAGCTCTAGGTCAGAGGTCTCAAACTGCATTCCTCAAGGGCCACAATCCAGCATGTTTTAGATGTTTCCCTCTTCCAACACACCTGATTCAAATGATCAGGATCGTTATCAGGCTTCTGCAGAGCTTGATGATGAGCTGATCATTTGAATCAGGTTGAATCAATCAAAGCTGGGCCCACAAAGGCCATCCTGACACACAATGCTCAGAACAAAGGGTCAACCCAGAAACAACACGGCACACTGGCACCAGTGGCCATTCCAAAAACAAAAATCACAATCTCGGGATCAGTTTCAGTCAAAACATTAGGTAAAACTACAACGTCGTCTCATCCTGATCCTCGAGATATAAATTCGGCAGTCCGGGTTGCTAGCAGGCAGGAAATCCACCGTAGGCTAGACCGTCTCATTTAACAAACACTCATGCACAGTTTCAAATGATGTGTTGTTATGCCTGTGCACACATCACCTTTCACTTCGCAGGAATGTTAGACTACAATTACCAACATTTTCCTCCCTTAAAGTCAGAAAAAGACAAAGAAGAAAAAGTCCAAACTGCAACAGTAAAACTTATCTTTATGTATTTATAGTGATGTCCAGAGAAGCATCAGGATGTTAATACAGCTTCCACACCTTCAGCATCACCTTCTTAAACATACATAATATGAGATCTAAACAAGAAAAAATCCCAAATCCATTTAGAGAAAATATGTTTTTTTAATACACAATTGAAAACGTACAGACAGAAATTGCACTATAAAAAGGTCTCACCTTTGCCCGTTACAGTCTGTACAAATACAACCCAGTGTTTCAGACGACTGGATCACTGAAACACAAAGAAAAGGCTCCTGACTCTGATTAAAACTCGGAGGCAAACATGAGCAGTTTTTCTTCAATTATTATTCAAATACAGTCTGAATAATGTAACACGAGTGCAGAATTATGCACAGCACCACTTTTACTTAAATGCTAAGTTAGCATGCTAACATATTCACAGTGCAAAAAATCTTATTGTTAACTTTGTTCATCATCTTAGTCCAGTTTAAAGTACAGAAACTGAATAAAATGCACCAACGTAAAGCTCAAGAATATCAGCTGTGGTAGAAAATCTAATGTTACATGTTGTGGCATGATTAATTGTATGTTTAATGTGGAACAGTATACAGACTTGTCAAACAATCTCTCTCCGGTAAATTAATTATGCCAAAGAGAGAGACAAAAACGTTTTTTTTTCTCAATTTGTGTGAACTGTCATGTGTCTTTTAAGATGTGCCTTTCGGGTAAATGTTTTACCACAGTCATCACAACCAAATGGTCTTTCTCCTGAGTGGACAGTCATGTGTCTCAGCAGAGTTCCCTGTTGGCTAAACGTTTCCCCACAATCACCGCAAACAAATGGTTTCTCTCCTGTGTGGACTCTTGTATGTACTTGAAGATCATGTGGAAATCTAAATCTTTTACCACAAGTGTTGCAACCAAATGGTTTCTCTCCTGTGTGAACTGTTACATGTCTCTTCAGATTTTTCTGATCTAAAAATCTTTTACCACAATCGTCACAGCTAAATGGTTTCTCTTCCATGTGAGCCGTCATGTGTGCTTTAAGGTCCCACTGCCGGCTAAATCTTTTACTACAAA
The DNA here is from genome assembly GCA_900302755.1 of Chromis chromis. Lineage (NCBI taxonomy): Eukaryota > Metazoa > Chordata > Actinopteri > Pomacentridae > Chromis > Chromis chromis. Next base: position 22,443 of record OMNN01096221.1, read on the forward strand.
CATAACAGCTGAATGGTTTCTCTCCTGTGTGAACTGTCATGTGTGTCTTCAGAGTTCCTTGCTGGCTAAACCTTTTACCACAAACATCACAGCCAAATCGTTTCTCTCCTGTGTGAATGGTCATGTGTTTCTTCAAAGATCCCTGTTCTATAAATCTTCTACCACATTCATTACAGCCAAAAGGTTTCTCTCCTGTGTGCTCTGTCATGTGCAACTTAAGTTCGCAATGATATCTGAATCTTTTACCACATTCATTACAGCCAAATAGTTTCTCTCGTTGGAGGACTCTCATCTGTGAATCTACATTTTGTTTCATTCCGAAATATTTCTCATTAGCTGAACAACTGGAAAACATTTTTTCTGTATGACATGCCATGTGTCTCTGAAGAGACTGCTTGTAGACAAACTGTTTATCACACTCAGAGCAGCTAAAGGGTTTTTTCTGAATGTTACATCCCACATCACTATTTACAGCTAATTCAGGTGATCTGGTCTCCTTCCAATCATTGTTCCTGTTTTCAGTTTCAGGACTAGAGTCTGACAACGGTTCCTGCCACTCATCCTCATCTTCATCATCATTCTCAGCATAACCATCAATACTGACTTCGATCTCAGTCCAGTCTGAAGCCTTTCCATCAGTATTTGGCTGTAAATTATTATTTGGGTCTGGGATCCTGGCTAGTTCTGGCCCACCACAGTCCCCTCTATCAGTTTCTGTTTTAATCCGTTTGGCTGAGCTGCTGGTTGCCTCTCTGATGTCTTTACTTTGGCTTTTATGAAGCTGTAAAAAAAGAGGTTTCTCTTCATCATCTTCACTCTTCACAGGAACAGCAATGAATGGAAACCTGCTGATATCAGTCTCCTCCTGACTGGTCCACAGTTCCTCCTGTTCCTCCATTATGTGGAGAGGCTCTGTGTCCTGCTGGTCCAGACTGGGGATCCATTCATAGGGAACTTCTTCTTTAATCACCAACACCTTCTGGACATCTGCAGGCAACACTGAAACACATGTACAGTATGGACAACTGTCACTTCATATTCACACAGGTACACTGGTGTGATTACTTTATGTTAGGGAGATTATAGATTGTGCAGCTCAGTTAACTCTAAATATTCCAAAACATGTTGCTGGTTGAATTTTTCTGTGAAATATTAAAACAGAAAATGAGAATAAATTATGATTAACAGGATGGTGTTCTCCAAGTAATTATTAGGATAGAGGACATGACAAACTTAGAATTTGAAGCAATATGTCTCAGTGATATAACTACGAGGCTACAGGGGGAAAAAACATTGACTTATTTGTATTTCTTTAAACCGATAACAGTCACCATGGGCAGGGTTAAGTGAAGGTTGCGGCTTTGATGTGCCTTAAAATAGTGACGGGTGGAGTTAATTTAAACACCAGACACGTGTGCTCAAAAAGAAAGGATTCATCCTCAGTGAAGGACCCAGGATCCCTAATCTGTCTCTATACCTACCAGTGAGCAGTGATTCCTAACACGTCTCTGGGGGTCATCAGGTGGAAACCTCCCTTCAACGGTGTTTCGCCTACTTAGTCCCACGACACCTCCAGGAGGCTAGGAGGTGAACTCTGGCGTCCCAGAGTCGCCCTCCCCCTAGTGCCAGTTCACACTGCTCCTACACAATCCAACCAGCACTGCCACGTTCAACTGACCCAGGCCCGTTTAGCAGATGCTCCAGGTAGTGACCAGTGCCGATGCTACCATTTAGCTAACTGCTAAATGCTAATGCTAATTCAACCAGCACTGCCACGTTCAACTGACCCAGAAGATGCTCCAGGTAGTGACCAGTGCCGATGCTACCATTTAGCTAGTGCAAATGCTCGATGCTAATGCTAACTGCTAAAATACTTCAATACGACTAACAAACTCACCACACACAAGACAATACAGCCGGATTCGCCTAGAACGTTAATGCTAACT
>OMNN01096222.1:0-15311 GCA_900302755.1 Chromis chromis
ACATGTATTCACTATGTGGTAGTGGGTCTGCAGCAACCTAAATCACTTTATATCTGTTCTGGAAAACGTTCAAGAGCACCATATCAGCTGATGAGGAAAAAGGCCTTAAAGTTTGTGCTGCTTTATTAACCTCTGAACATGTAGGTCATTTTACTGATACTACTGTTTAGGACACAGATTGACCTCTACAAAGGGCGCACACAGGAACGCAGAGAACATTTTATATCAGTCAGTTACTTATAGATAAAGGTGTACTTTTTTGGAATTTATTAATATTTCTCAGTGTAGACAGACATATTTCATGTTTGTGCGCTCTAACATTACACAGCTCACTGTATTTTCTCATAGAGTGATGCCTACCAAACCTAAATTAGTCTGCACAGTGATCATGTTAAACCTTGCACACTGTTCGGATCAAAATTGATTCGTTTTGAGATTTGACAGCAGTAAAAAATACCCTAAACGTCATTCTTTTAGCCTGAAATTTGATGACTTTTCCTGCAGTGACCCCAAAATACATACAAATACGAATATTTTATCAATTTATATTTTTGTATAGGTGCTACACATTTTTGCACACTGAGGCTGTTGCTGTTCAAATTTGACCTGTATCTATTCAGATGGGTTTTAGATCTACCAGTGTGGGTCAAATAAAGGAAAGTTGTGGTTTTATGGCATCTTGAAACTGTGAGAATGTACATGTCATGTTTGTATGCATTTTATATGCGAAAGAGGTGACCGAGTTCAAGGGGACATCACCACTGTCATGATAACTGTCTGTTCCCAAAACATTTACCCAGGTTCCCACAGAGACAGACACCTACCGGTCTGTGAAGGAGCAAACAAACAACATAGGAGTGATCATATACGGTGCATAAAAGGAACAGAAGTCCTAGAGCTCCGGGCCCCTCATTCAAGTCTGTGACCTCCCGGCACAAGCTTGTGAAGGAAGCTGCTCTCAGGGTGAGACGCTCTGGTGGTCTTCCCTGCCGTGAAGGCTCATGTGAGCCCCAAGCTAGTGCGGAGGGCGAGACCTCACATCACACTCTCCCAACAGTCCCCACAGAGCAGCGGTGCTCACCTCATCATCCATGTCCCTTGTCCCCCCCCCAACTACCGCCATAGTGGGCGACTCCATAACCAGGAACATTCGCTTTTTAATTCCACCACCTTCTGTTTTCCAGGAGCAACCTTCACAAAAATCAGAGATTAGCTCCCAAACCTACTGCAAACATTCCCACTCTCAATTAAACGTCTGGCCCTGCACATTGGAACCAACGATGTAGTCCGGGGTCAGTCTGAGCTGCTGAAGAGCGATTTTAACAGTCTGTTCACTGTCCTAAAAAACTGTGGGATGTCAATTTTCATCAGCGGCCCTCTTCCCACACTCGGCCTCAGTGCAGAGCGGTCCAGTCGGCTCCTCCATCTCCATTCTTGGCTCCAGGCCGCCTGCACTATCCACGGTTTTTATTTTGTAGAAAATTTTAACTTATTTTGGAACCACCCCTCCTTTTATCGACACGACGGACTTAACCTGAGTAAACTAGGAAGCCGCATGTTAACTGCCAATTTACAGCACACTGTACACACCATACCACACACACCTGCGTGACTGTTTACATGCCACACCTCCTCCTCAGTGCCTTCCTCTTCTTCTACGGAACCCTCCATGGACATTGACTCCCGTAGCCACTCCCCCAACAGGCTCCAGCTGTCACAAACATCAATAGACAATGACCTCTCCCGACATATCCAAACTGATCTTGTCCGTACTGTCAGAATTACCAACAACAAAAAACAAAACAAAAAAACACACCCTGCCCTCTGCTGGCAGAAACCCAAATAACTTGATTTCCATTCATACACATTCAGGCCCTTCTATTCCACCAAGCATACCTGTAAAGGTTATATAGCCTTTTAAATGTAAGGTCCTTAAATAACAAATCTTTTATTTGCAATGATTTTATTACCTCCAATGACATCGATATTTTTTGTATGACTGAAACATGGTCAAAACCAGATGAATACAGCAGCCTGAATGAAGCTACACCTCCAGCATTCTTATATGCGCAGAAGCCCCGGCTATCTGGCCGCAGAGGAGGGGTCGCTGTCATCTACAGAGACAATTTCTTTTATATTATTATCATTTTCCAACTCAGTCATGTCTTTCCTTGCATCCATACATTCAAACTCTATAGGCATACCAGTGCAAACCGGGCTTTCAACCTCAAGTAGGCACTGTTCAGGTTGTTGCTGGAATGTCACTGGATAGTATTCATCGTCGTCGTCTTCATCCTCTGATTGCTCCGCTCCCTTGTTCTTTCCCACATTTACTTTCTTTGGTCGTGGTTGTACTGGGATTTCCAGTGGCAGAGAATCACATGGGAGAAGAAGGTTGCGATGCATAATCCTCAGTCCTTTTTTTTAATCTTAGGGATACCTTTACTCACTTGACACACAACTGTGTGGACAGTATCCTCCCAGTGGTTTTGCAGTTTTCCTGGGCCTCCACGGGGTGTCGTATTCTTGATTAAGACACGACCACCGGGCTGTAGTCCTGAACTTTTCGCCCCACTGTCATAACGACACTTACTTCTTACTGTACATTTCTGGGCATTTTCCCTTGCAATCTCATACGCTTCTTCCGTGCCCTGTTTCCACTTTTCCATGTAGCTCTGAAAATTACTGTCACCCTGCTCTGGAGCCAGACTGAATAGCACATCAACTGGCAACCGTGGAGAGCATCCATACAACAGATAGAAGGGTGAGAACCCAGTCGCTTCACTACTAGTACAGTTGTATGTGTACATCAATTTCTTTAGTGAGTTGGTCTTTGTCTCTCTGTGAGGGTCCTTAGCATCTGTAACAGTGTCCGGTTAAATCGCTCAACATGTCCTATATTGACACCGTGATGGCCCATCTCATCATGGAGTTCCTACTGTACTTCTATGTGTCTCCGGCAGCAACATTTGTTTCCTGTTTGCTGTTTTCCTGTACAAGATAAGAATTATCACCAAATCTCCAGCTCCACTTAGTTTTACAGAGTTTGTTGTTAAGCTGCCCAGCCACAAGAGAGAGAAATACTTGACCTATTTTTTTTTCTGACAAACTTTGAATGTGCTGTTAAGATATGTATGTTTGGATCCTGGCTGTGTCTTCTTGTAATTTTACAATTAAATTTACATTCCTCGTGAAAATTCTTTTTTTTTCTCATTTCTTGTGAACAGAAGAGAGACTTCAGCACACTTCTGAAAGGAACTAGTAGTTTATTGCTGCAGTGAAAGAAAAGACTCCTCCCCCATCCACAATTGGCACTACCCAGTCTGATTTAACCTTCAGCAGGTAAACTGTTACACAGAACTCTTTCCTTTTTGATCTATTACAGGATCCTTTTTAAACAAGGAGACCAAACATGGGCAACAAGACTTCAAGGAATGTTCAACCACTGCAACAAACAGTCTTTGAATCTAAAGACAAAGTTTACAGGATTCCTGCTCTTTTCTACGAGAGAGAAAGTGAAACTATTATAGCTTTTGCAGAGCAGAGGACGGCTGTTGATGACCACAACTCTGAAAAGTTGGTTATGAGAAGAGGAACAGTGAAGGAGGACACCGCGAATGTGAAGACAATTGAGGTAAACATCCCAATCAACTGTTTTATTGCTTGTGAATTTACAGTATTGCTCTCAAATGCATCAAACTGCTTTATTTACACACCATTTGATAATATCTTTCTTTAGTGGTCAGAGCTCCGACCAATAGAAGAGGCACGTCTTGATGGACACCGCACTATGAATCCTTGCCCGCTGTATGACAAGAACACCCAATTCCTTTTCCTGTTTTTCATCTGTGTTGAAGGCAAAGTGACAGAACATTGGCAGATAAAAAACTACAAAAACAAGGCCCGTCTCTGCCACGTCACCAGCACCGATCTCGGACAAACCTGGAGTGAACTGACTGATCTGACTGACGACTTTCCTGAAATTAAAAAGTGGGCCACTTTTGCTGTTGGGCCGGGCCACGGTCTTCAAACAGAGCAGGGAAGGTTGATTGTTCCACTTTATGCTTATGCTTATGCTTCTGGCACCAACACCTGGCCTACTCCTTATGCACTCTCCCTGTACAGTGATGATTCTGGTGAAAGTTGGCAGTTTGGCCAAATGTTGCAAGCAAAATCCATTGAATGTGAAATGGCAGAGTTTTTTGATGAAGAAGGCAGCAGCTTTATCTACTGTAATGCTCGCACTGAGGGAGGATATAGAGAGGAACATGTCAGTGATAATCATGGGCATGAGTTTTGCAAACTAAGTAGTGCTCAAAAGCTCGTGGAGACGGGCAGAGGCTGTCAGGGAAGCTTGGTCTCTTTTCCAGCTCAAAATGATGATGCAGAATGTGATCCAAGCCAGAACCCAAACAAGTGGCTGCTCTTCAGCCACCCAAGCCACCAGTCCCGCAGGATTGATCTGGGAGTGTATCTGAACAAAACACCATCTGATCCAGACACATGGAGTGAACCCTGGGTCATCAACAAGGGACCCAGTGGTTACTCAGACCTGGCTTACATTGATGATGGCTGGTTTGCATGTCTAATGGAGAGTGGGAAGTTGAAAGAAACTGAGCAGATAACTTCTGTAGTTTTTAGCTACAATGAGGTCAAACAAGTCATTGAAGGCAAGAAAAAAGATGAAGAATCAGAATCAGAATAAGACATTGGTAGCAGCAGCATTTGCAGTGTGTTGTGCAAAGTGAAGAAATCCCTGCTTTTGTCTAATGTAAAGGCTTCTTTGACTTCTGTACAAAAAGATGCAATATTTGGAATCAGTAAAAGTGTGTTAATAAGAAACAAATGGGGCCATATACTACTTTCACAGTAATAGTGAGGTCCACCCACTTACAGGAAACCAATATGTTGCAAATTACAATGGCTGTTTTCAGATCTTATTAAACACTGACTCAAATCAAGTTGGCTTATGTGGAAGACAAGTCTGTCAGTATCATCAGATCAAGTTTTCCCATGAAGTTAATGAATTCCTTTCAAATGTATGCATGATTATTTTAGAAAATAAAATAAAAATAAAAGCCAGGATATTCTTTTGTGTCCTTTGTTTCATTTTGTTTTGCATAATTGTTTGTCTTTTATTTATTCTTTCTTTTGTAACCAGCTGGAGACAAGGAGATTAACCACCAGAATGATATGTTTTAAAGATTCCATAAGTGAAGTCAAGCATTGAAGTTTCAAAAATGTATTTATTGCAAATCCTACGCAGCTGTCTTATGAAACAGATGTGCAAAGAGTTCCTTTGTCTTCAGTCGTACATTAAAGACTACTGCATTATTCAAAGATAATTGTTGATGATATAAACAACAAGTCATTGATAGAAGTTTGTATATGTTTTCACTGTGTTGTTAAATAAGTATAAAATAGATTTTTAAAATAGATTCATAAATACACAATGAAACCTCATTGTGCCACCAAAGATCACCGTGTTGATCTGTTTAGTCATGAGAACATGAATGCTCAAAGTCAGTGCATCTGGTCACTAACTGCAAATAAAGAGTTACAGCACATAATTCCTGTCTGCTTTTGGATTTACCCACTACTCCCTTCTCCCCATCTCCCCTACTGTTCCCCCTGTACTGTGGACGAGCTTGAATGTGCACAGAACATGCTGGAATAGTGTTGTGTGGATCAGACTGAGCTTCATTGTGAGAAAATATTTGCTGAATTTGACAAAAAGTGCTGGATAACTGGAGGTTTTCTGTTCTCACATTGCCTGTATGGGTTTTCTTGGTGATCCAGCTTCCTTAGACTGTCTAAAGACATGCATGTCAGGTTAATTATGGTTTCTAAATAGGTGTGAGTTTGCATGGTCTTCTGTCTCTTTGTGTTAGCTTTGCGATGGACTGAAGACCTGTCCTGGGTGTACCTGACCTGTAGCCTCATGTCATCTGGGATTGTCTCCAGCCCCCCGTGCCCATCTACAGGATAAAGCAGGTATAGTTAATAAATAGATGAATGAATTAAATAAGAATCACATACTCCACCTTTAAGGCAGTGTCACACATGTATTCACTATGTGGTAGTGGGTTTGCAGCAACCTAAATCACTTTATATCTGTTCTGGAAAACGTTCAAGAGCACCATATCAGCTGATGAGGAAAAAGGCCTTAAAGTTTGTGCTGCTTTATTAACCTCTGAACACGTAGGTCATTTTACTGATACTACTGTTTAGGACACAGATTGACCTCTACAAAGGGCGCACAAAGGAACGCACAGAACATTTTTATATCAGTTACTTATAGATAAAGGTGTACTTTTTTGGAATTCATTAATATTTCTCAGTGTAGACAGACATATTTCATGTTTGTGCTGTCTAATCTTAGACTCAGCTAAGTGTATTTTCTCATAGAGTGATGCCTACCAAACCTAAATTAGTCTGAACAGTGATCATGTTAATATCCTTGAGGCATCTGCAGCACAGATGTGGCATCTCCGGCACCGTCATTGTGTACATATTAGCATGCTAATTAGCATTTAGCTCAAAGCTCCTGTAATTAAGAGCCTCACAGAGCAGCATGACATAGCTCTTGAGTCTCTTTTTAATATGTGCATGTCAAAGGACTGCCTAGACAACAGTTTCAATACAGAGTATGTTATTTAGAAGGTAAACCGAACTGATGTGAAAATATCTGCATGATCTAATTTACCTAAAATTATGCTTAAAAGTCATGTTATGAGTTTAGGTGATACAAAAAAAAAAAAAAAGCTGCATCAGAAATCCGAATAAAAACAATTCCCTGAAACCAAATGTCAACAGACAAAGTCATGGAGGCTGTAGCAGTGCTGGTGTTTGCTTTTGGTTCACTTCTCCAGAACTGATTTTCTTTCTTTTGAAGGTCCTGTGAATCTTTTCTGTGTATTGTTTGTTTACCAAGTAACTACACAGGGCAGATGTGTGGTTAAAAAAAAGAGGTTTGGAGGTTAAACAGTGGGGGAAAAAATAGGACTATGTCTACAATCTTCTCATCGTCTGTTGTTGCTGTGGTCCCACTTCAAGTCCTTACTGTAATCAGACCCATTTGTCTCAATCACACATCCACACCACTGAAAGAGAGCTGTAGGATTACTCACTGTGGCTGTCTGGATGTAAAGTTTGTAAAGGATACCTTCACTTTCTTTTTCTTTTCTGTGGAAGCCCAGTTCCACCAGGAAAAGAAAAACAGATGAAAGTAGTCATGTTTAATAAAATGCTCATGGTAAGTCCAAATAAGTGCCCAACTTTTAATTAATAAAATGAAATTATGACATTGTGAGTCAACAGTTTTACTTTTTATTTCATCATATTGACCTACAGTCTAATTAACATGGACATCTATTTCTTCCTGGTGGAAATGGGCTTCCATATATTTGCTTTGCTTTCAATAACATCTTACTCTTTCTGTAAAGACGTGGATAAATTATGAGCTCATGGCTCTGCTGCTATACGTCTCTGTCATCTGTCTATTCCAGGTTTTCTGGATTGGAGAAGGGTCCCACGTTGTTCAAATATACACACTCTGTCTTATTTCCTGTCACAGGGTTCATGCTACAGTACGTCTCAGGGGCTCTGGATCACACTTCACTAACTGACCGGGCCACAGTCCATGGAGATATATGGACTTTTTTTTTGGTATTTTCAAAGGTGGGGAACGAGGTCTGTGAGTGTGCATGTGCAAGCTAATTGAATAAAACTCAATATGACCGAGCATGCCAGGAAAAGCAAACTGCTCCCTCAGGGGTTATTTAGGTGGAAGGCAGCTGTTTAAAGATGGCAGAAGACCGGCTGTGAGCCACATCACACTTACACCTAAATCCTTGGAGAGATTACCTCCACATATTTAGCCAGTTTTCCTCTGGAAGTGATAAAACTCCAGGGCAGAAAATGTTTCCAATCAGCCAGCGTTTAGAGGACTGTAGTCTTTGACTGTAAAACTGAAGAAAAGTGTGCTAAAATAATCTTGATGGACAAATTTGCTTTTGTATATTTGCATTTTTTTAGAGTCCCTAAATGTTTTAAATCAAAAGTAAAATTTTAGAGGTAAAAAGTGGAGGTAAAAAGTAGAAGAAATTGTATGATTATTACAGATTTTGCATTTGGGTTTCTTTCTTCTGCTTTCATGGTCTTGGCAGGAAAAGCAGATCTTCACATAGCAGATTTATTTCATTGTGTTGCTTCTTTAGAGGATTTTATGTTCTGTCAGTTTAAGATAATTTGCAAAAAATCTAATCTTTCCACCCTTAGTAATGCATTTTTTAAAATTATTATTTTCCAATAAGTAAAATATAAAGTCTACCTAAAGCCACATTAATAAAATAGTTCACAAACAATAATGCATTGCTCTGATTTTGCATAAGGATAATTTTACCTGCAATTTCAATACATTTAATACCGGATTTTGCATTTTCAGCGTTGCAGCATTCGTCCTTGAAGTAACAACAGAACAAACAGCACCAGGGACCTCCGATTGAAGCCAGCGGTGCAGCTTTAACTTGTACTAATATAGCGGCCAGATGAGCAGATGTGTTTGATATTCCTGCTGACAGAGAGCAGAACAAACTCTGTCATGTGCGACTTATTTAGGCTGACAGCGTGTGTTGAAACATGAAGACCTGTTTTGACCAAAGGAGGCCTTTTTCTCTCCAACATGAAGTGGAACATTTCACAAACACACACACTCCAACAGACAACCAATAAACAGCGGAGGGAGACGAGACATGTGCGCATCCTTAAACTTATAATAAAGACAATCAATCATCCACAGTGAGATAGAAGAAATGCAGAAACCTCGTCACGTTTAATCAATTTTCATTTCATTTGTTTTGTTTGTTATATTATTGTCTTTATTCTCCTCTTAAAATTTGCCCAACAACATCCTGCTTTTATTAGCAGGGTTGTCTTTATATAATTAATCATTTGAAATTACATGGAGAACGTTGAATACATTTGTACTAAATAATTCTTGTTTGTTTTCATTCTGTTGATTTCGCGCAAATCTTTCGATTGAGTCAAGTTTAGAATTTTGTCTCACGAATATATTAAACAATCTATTTTTTTAATCGTTGCTAAAAATAGTGAACCGACATTATTTGATAGTGTCTAAATGATTATGATAAACTCTTAAATGTGTAAGTCAAATTACACAGACACTAAACTGACATCAATCACATTTTATTCCAAACAAGACTAACAAATTGTAAAATATCTATTATATGAAAACATTTATTTCAAGCAATCAAATTGCTAAATATGGTGGCCTGTGTAGAGGCCAGAATGAAAAAGGTTATTATTATTTTTACATTTTGTACCGTGAGTTTGTTGTAAGGCAGAGAGGAAGAAAAGTCCTCTGCAGTTCAAATCAGCATTTGATTAAATTAAATTAGAAGAATCTTTAATGATCCCAGTGGGGAAAAGGGGCAGTGTAGAAACGGGGTAGTTGGGTATCATTCCGTGGACAGCAGGCATGAACGCGGAGTTTGGAGCCAAAGTTGGCACCGCGGCGCAGCGTCCCGGGTCGAAATGTTCAAAAGTTTGACTAGAAGGGAAACTCTTGGAGAGGAGCGAGGAGAGCGCAGGTATGATGCTGCTTACAGGTGAGATGTTGGGGATAACGTGGGACCCGAGACGACTCAGTAAGCCCAGGTCACGGTACAGATCAGGCGTCTGGACACTAGAACTCATCCTGTGCGCTCCGAGGAGCGGAAACACGGGCATCAGGCTGCGCTCCTGCGTCCTGGAGTCCTTCAGCGTTCCCAAATACAGATGCTGCCTCTTGAAGCGTTTCCTCCGGCGAAGAAAACTCCCGTTCTCAAACATGTCGGCCGACATGGGATCCAGGGTCCAATAATTCCCTTTGCCAGGATTCCCAGGCTCCCGAGGCATTTTGACAAAGCAGTCGTTTAAAGACAAGTTGTGGCGGATTGAGTTTTGCCACGCAGGGAACTTCTCCCGATAATAGGCGAAGCGCTGGCTGATAAAGTCACAGATCTCACTGAGGGTGAGTCTCTTTTTCGGGCTCTGGAGAATGGCCATGGTGATGAGAGCGATGTAGGAGTACGGAGGCTTCACCGAGGCGGTTCTCCTGTCTGGACCATCCTGGAGCCGGACTCCAAACTCTCCTTCTTCCCGCTCATCAGGAGTCAACGATGGAGCGCGTTGCTCCAAATCTGCCTGGCCTTTACTGAACACGGAAAAATCGGCCTGCTTCACATCTTCGCTGCAGTCTGTCTGACCCTCCACGCCAGTGTCCGTCTCTTCCGTGGGTTTCCTGTCCAAGGTCATGGTCCAGAGTGTCCGGTGGGACGGCGGCCCCAACAGGCGAGATCAGAGCCTGTCCGGGAGAGAGAGGGACAGACCCCCTTCTTCCTTTTCATTCACAAAAAAAAGTTGCGCATCTGACTGCATCTTTGACTTTTTAGCCTCCCACTGCAAACTGCCTCCTCCTCCTCTCCTCCTGCAAACAGTCTGTCTTCATCAGGACAGCAGCAGATACAAAGCAATGAGCTCTGAAAGTATCTTAGTATTAGCAGTATCATATAAAACTGAAAAAATTAGCTATTATCAACTTTTATCAGATACAAGACACCTTCCAAACAAATAGACAAGGCTTTCACTGTTTTATTCCTTCTTTTCATTTCTTCTGTGTACATTTTTAGCTTTACTGCTATAAGTTTCTTTCACATGCATATTTGTTTTAATTGTACATTTATACTGTATTTTACTGATTCGATGTGTTTTTGTTGGCCTACACAGTTTACTAGTTAAAAATACTCTGTGCCTATTGATTGGCATTAGGTAAGTATTCAGACCACGCTTTTAAAATCCGGCATACAGGAGAAGTAAAAGTCCGGAATATAAAATCGGATTCATATGTAAGTGCAGAAAACTAAAAAGCATATAATCCTGACAGCTCCTCAACAGTCTGTTTCCAATAATACTGTTATGATTGCTAACACGTGAACCTGTGAGCAGCTTTTTTTTTTTAAGTGGTGCCACTTTTACTAGTTAATCTGTGATGAAACCTCATTTGACAAGTTGATGTTTTATATTAAAAAATAGTAAAGAAACTATAGTTGTCAAAAAATGTATGTTTGCCTTTGAAATGTAGTGCAGTAATAAATTGTGAACGCATGGTGATACTCCAATACTGTCAGTACAGCACTTGTGTAAATGTACTTTGGTGCTATGCTGTACTGTACAGTTGCTTTCCGTCACAGTTTGTTATCATTTACAGTTGATGTTTAAATGACTGAGGCAGGTGAGACTGTTTAAGAATAAGCTTAGTGTAAAATCTGAACAAGCACGAGCATTTTTATTGAGCTTGTTTCTATCTTTTATGTTCTTGGCTTAGCCGGCGCTCATTTCCTTCAGTATCCCTCATTGCTGGACGGCTTGGCACATGGTGAGAGAGGCAGCTCTCATGAAGACGTAATCCATTTTGAAATAATAGCCGTACTGTATCAATCCGTGTGAGGCCACCCACTTGGCAAACAGACCCTGTAGTGCATGGTGGGCTGAGGAAAATGTGGGAAGCCTCTTTACTGAAAACTTCTTTCCTTTCACTATAGTTTAATGTGATATGTGCACCCCTCCAAAACTATTGTATCATTTTATAATCATTGTATTTTTTGTTGGGGATTTATGTCAGCTGTTGGCCTTACAAAGGTTCCTACACACAAACAAAAGAACTACAAAACCTATTAGTTATTTCTTATTGAATTTAATACACCAAAACCAGTGCTAACTCACACAAAAATATTTCTTTATCCTCACACAAAACAGCTATGCTGAGGAAATCAGTGCAATTTAACCAGTAGAATATATTATCACCAAAAACAACAATAAAAAAAACACCAAGAAATGAAAGAAGTCCATCAAACACAACCACAATTACAAACCACGACACAGAAAACAAAATAAATAACTTGATTTAACTTGTGCAACTGAATATATTCCTATATCCTATATTCCTATATTGCCACTGTTGGGCCCTTGAGCAAGGTCCTTAACCCCTGACTGCTCCCCGGGCGCTGCACCACAGCAGCCCACTGCTCCTAGTATGTATAGTTAAGGTTAACTTTGAATAGGATGGGTCAAATGCAGAGAAGGAATTTCCACAAGGGGATCAATAAAGGTTAGATTGTTATTATTATTATTATTATTATTATCATTATTATTATATATTCCTACTGAACTTAGCAGAAAGTCTGGCTGTCAGGGTCCACAGAAGTAAACAGTTTTGCAGTTAATAACAGTGAACACGGCATTGAGCTCAGAACCTGCACAGAAATAAGTTTCTATTGCAGGAGTCAGGCACTGCTGACCATTATACACAAGCAACACTGCAGCTATTTAGATGAAAAATGTCAACAATCAAGACTTAACTTTCCACTGGATGTGTCCATTTCTGACTTTCAGAATCCCACTTATTTGGCCCAAATGATTGTCAAACGCATCAGCATGTCTCTCTTGGTGTAGATACAGAAAAAACTAACTGATCTGTCACACATGCTACATATAGTCTTCCACCTTTAAGCTCCGAGGGTTTTATGTGTTTTTCTTTTTTTTGGCCTGTTTTTCTCTTATGTATTCAACATCCTGAGATTAGCCATAAACTACAGGCGATGAGTGCTTCTGTCTGAGGTACCACACTGCAGCGGTGACACCAATTTAAACACCTCAATGTAAGAGACCAGTGCTGACAATCATGTTGTCCTCTATCTCTGCATTCACATCTGTGGTGAATTAGAAAGAACTACAGGAGCAGTGTGTATTGTCTTGAACTGTTGTGTGCAGAGTTGGGTCACATGTGGACATAAAAACCTTAGCTCAGTGCATGTTCCCTAGGTGGTGTGTTTCCGCTGAGCTGAGGTCAGCCTCACAAAGTTTCCACACTTGAGGCAGCTGGAGTTGGAGTTGCCCTCTTTCCGAGGGATATGCCAGCAGTTGACACAGCGCACTCTGTACTTCTTATACCTTCAAAAGTCAGACAAAAAAGCACAGTTGTGGTTAAATTCCTTTCTTGTTAATGTGCAGGTGTCATGATAAATGCTGTTTTGTTAAATCCTCATAAATAGTTGGTGTTTATTTATAGCATTTATATTTGAAATGCAGAACAACTGGAACACTGATCCAGCTCTGATAGTACTAACCCTCTTTTCAGGCTAAGATGATGAATAGTGAAAACACATGCCAACAATCACTAACGAGGTGTTTTATATAATGCTCATAAGATTAATTGTTGCAAAGATGCTGCAGGTATGTCATGCAAGAAGCAACGTTTTTGGAACATCTAGTGAGTTCAAACATTAGTTTACTTTACTGGAGCATATGCCTGCAAAATGTTTGTAAAACTTACAACTGGTGACACTGTGGTATAGTGAAAAGTTGTTGAATGTTGCATTTTCACAAAGCAAACCAAGGATGGCAACATTATTATGTCATTGATATTTCTTAAAGGATAAGTTCATAGTTCCTTAGGTCTGTTTAAACAACAGTCAGGCGTCCACACTTTGAATCAAACAGGTTTTTCTTATAATCAGTCTTCTTGTTCACACCGGCCATTAAGAGATCCCTTCCTAACGTGAGTACACTTTAGCTGATGAAATCCACAATCCTCCACTTGTGTCAAACTATGTTCCAAAGTTTTTTGAAGATTATATGAGGCTTCAGCAGTCCAAGTTGCACAAATTATGCAGGCATCTTGTAAAGTTTAGGTTTTAGTATGAAATTCCTTCCACAGTTGAGGACTGAAATACTTTCCAGTGGAAACACAAAGAGGAAATTTTGAACTAACCAGACAGTAACTTTTGAAGATATCCACTTAACTTGACTAATACAGGCAGCTAAGGTCTCTTTACTCATTTTAAAGCTTTACTACATTTTCTATGGATGCCCATAAGTCTGTAGTTTGTTTTATTGAGCTGCTTCTGGTGGTGGCATTTTCAAAGTAGTTGTCCACAAAATATAATTTGCTCCTAATAATTCACTTTTTGGATTTTTCATGAATGAATCATTACTAACCTCAGTGTTACAGTCAATATGGAACATCAGACTCTGTCAAAGCTCACACAGATCCAACAGATCAGCCCTGACACACATCTTTATGTGAGTGTTTTAAAACAACAGACATCCTGCAGTGTTAATATGAGTTACCTTATCCCACAAGCATTGCAGAGTGGAGTCCCATCCTCTGCATCTCTCCACATGGGGGTTTTTCTGGTGCAGCATGAGGCACAGACTTTACTTTCTAGTGAAACATAAATGAAACATATTAAGTTTATGTTAAAGAAACTTTTAACTAATGCTTGCTAATCAACTTCTTGTCCTGCATCAGTTCCTGTTGAAATAAAAGAAGCACTTACTTGTGATGCCACCAAACGTTTTCTGGAAACGAATGCTACATTTTAGCAACAAAAGAACTCCATGACTATGTGGAGCTTTGTGCATTTTTTATGTCAGTGTATGACTTAAAAATATTTGAAAGATATTGATATAGCTGAAAACAAGGAAGGGTTCTTTCATTTGTAGAAGATGAACAACTACATACTCTTGTGTATAATTTCATGTTACTGCTATGATCGAGTTCACAGTAACATTTACGTTATAGTTTCCTGGTAATTACCAACATAAGAGAAGAAGGCTTGTATGTCTGGACAGTGTTACAGATGAGTCTCGGCTGTCTAGTCTCTGAATGTTGGAGATACAAATGCATCTGTGTTCCCTTTTGTCAGCAGGAGAAGTATATGAAAATGTCAAGTTGTGAAAAGGTAATGATTTGAAATGTGTTTGGGGGAAGAAATTATGAAATTTTGATACTTCTGCTACTGGAAATACTGCAACTCAAGGTATTGGTTACATCTCTAAGTAAAAATTACATGTTTGAATTTATATTCCTTTTTTCTGCATTTGGTACTTTGGTTGATATCCATTAGGATGTCCATATAAGTACACAGCAGTTTCCCTTAACACTCATAACAAATGCATACACCTGTCCTGACTGACAGTCTGCTTACATGTTATGATGTAGTGGCGTCCTCTAGTGGTGAAAATGGGCATTTCATGCAAATATACAGCCGTGGCCAAAAGTTTTGAGAATTTGTGGTCAATCCTCAAGCGGCGGGTGGACAAACAAAAACCCACAAATTATTAATTAAACTGATTATTCAATAATCGGCTGCCATCGGTCAGGATGTGGCCCAGAAGTTGACTGACAGCATGCCAGGGTGAATTGCAGAGGTCTTGAAAAAGAAGGGTAAACACAGCAAATATTGACT
>OMNN01096223.1:0-14029 GCA_900302755.1 Chromis chromis
GTCACCAAAATCACTGCAGCCATCAACTGGCTCCTGCTGGTCATATTACAACACTTAATTTGATATTAAATATTTTTTTCATAATTTTAGGGATTTTTTTTTATTAGTAATTGACTTGAATTGAATTGAATTTTATTACTAATAAAAATTCCTTAGAATTCTGATATTTTTTAATATAGCCTATATATCAAACCAAGTTTGCGGTATGATCAACAAGAGCCAATTGAAGGCAGCAGTTATTTTGGTGACACTACAGTGTCTAAGAGTGAAGTTACTGCCTATTTGTGTGTAGTGTCTCTCTTCGCTGTTGCAGCGGTTTTGCAATTTGCAGACGGTCCCTATCCACTCGGCACACAGCCGGCTGTATAGACACCAGTGCTATTTCTGCAGCTTGAAAGACAGCTACTTATGATCAAACTGGGGTTGTAGCACATTGTCTACCTTACAACAATAGGAACGAGGCATCGTTTATGTTTTGACAACGTATTGCTAATGAGTTATTGATGCAGGAAGTCCGAATGTGTGGATATCTTTCCAACTTTAGCGAACTAAAACTTATCACGTTATAACGTGAAACTCATTTATCACATTATAACGTGAAACTCATTTATCACGTTATAACATGATATTTTTCACATTATAACGTGATAAAGCAGTATTACGTTATAACGTGAAACTCATTTATCACGTTATAACGTGAAAAATATCACGTTATAACGTGAAACTTATCACGTTATAACGTGAAACTGACCCATTTTTATTTTCGGCCCTGACAGTTCAGAGCTTCCATAGAAACCTTCACCTGAGCAACCTATACACAAAAGAACAGGGATACTGATAACCATTTTAATTGTATTAGTTTTGGAGCTTTTCCTTAAACACCTCATATTGGTTTAGTACTGTAGGTTTCTCTTCTTGTGAGAAATATATAAAGTTGTACACATTTACTCATAACCCTCTATACAAAATGAGGGTCAGCATACTTACTGTTTTGAATTCTGTTTTAATGTTATTTTTTACTTTAACACCACCAGGGTTGCAACTAAAGCAATATAACTGCCTCACACATGAGAAGAATACGTCTAAGCAACACATTCATTTAATAGAAGTTGTAATTATAGTCAGTGTCAGACTTGTGCTCTAATAATCTGATAGATACATTTTTATTGTCATTGTCTAAACAATGAAAGGCAGTTTAGCAGCTCTTTAGCAGTGATTTTATATGAATTTTTGAAATTTCTAAGGGCCGCTGTGGAGCCATTTGGAAACGGCAAGCACGCATATCGATTCATCTCAGCCTGCTCAACACATGTACCAAATTTCATGTTTGTAGGACAAACCAGTGTAACCAGTGAGTATTTGAAAATTTCTAAGTTGTGCTGTGGAGCTGTTTGGCCACACCCAAGTGTTGATGGATAGCCTGTCATCAAGCATATGAAGTTTCATTCACATCTGATCATGTACAGTGAAGTTATGAGCATTCCATTTTTCATGGCCAAAAGCTCAAAATGGCCGCCCTGTCATATCCACACCGTGTGACGCAGCTACAAGATTTTAATAACTTTTCATCCTGAAGGGATCAAGATGCTTGGGCTTGGGCCCTAACAAAGAAATAGAGAAACAGAGCCCTTTCGGGCTCGGGCCCTAATTTTAAAAAAAAAGTACATTTACATAGTGTAAAGATCAAAAATTGTGCAAGCATTTAGTGCAAACATGCTAGAGTGAGGCAGGATGTGAGGGTGTAACTCTCCAGCTTAGACTGGTTGGTGGGAGGGGAAGGGGTGATACAGCTTTGACAGCCTGGGGGGAAAAGCTGTTTTTCAGTCTGTTTGTGTGAGTTTTTATTGTTTGGTATCACTTTCCAGAGGGGAGGGAGGGAACAGGTAATGTCCAGGGTGTGTGGTGTCTTTGATGATGCAGCTGGATCTCCTGAGTCGGCCAGCATGAATGTCTGTGAGGGGAGGAAGTCTGGTCCCAATGACATGCTCTGCAGCCATCACCACCCGCTGGAGGTTCTTTCTGTCCTCCGTTGTGCAGCTGCTGAACCACACTGTGCAGCTGTACATTAGGAGGCTCTCTATCGTTGACCGATAGAAGTTCATCAGCAGGTTTTGAGGGAGTTGGGTTTGCTTCAGCTTCCTGAGGAAGTAAAGTCTCTGCTGAGCCTTCCCCACTTGGTGAGAGGTGTGTGACCCCTTTTCCACCGTGCTGGTGCTAATGTTAGTTCAGAGCCAGAGCCTGACTAAGCACCAGTTCTTTGTGTTTCCACCACCTAAGCACTGGCTCCAGGTGCTAAAAACTGGTGCTTAGCAAGCACCAACTCTTTGCTGGGCCAGAGCTGAGCACCGAGTACATCGGGGCTGGGGGCGGGGCTATCATGACCAGTGCTCAACAGTAGAAAGGGACACAGAAGCTGTAATTTGTGTCCTTTTTCTCCAGGACGTCCCTGGTCCGACCGCAGATGTATTGGAATGACTCCTGGGACACACAGAGGTTTTGCACAGAACCGAACTAGCACTTGGTGGGGGAGTTTGAGTGCCCGAATGATCCTGGGAGCTATGTTGTCCGGGGCTTTATGCCCCTGGTAGGGTCTCCCAAGGCAAACAGGTCCTTGGTGACGGGTCAGACCAAAAGCAGTTCGAAAACCTCTATGGTAAGAAAAACATTGAGGACCGTGACGTCGCCTGGCATGGCGCAGCCGGTTCACCCTGGAGCCAGGCCTGGGGTTGGGGCTCGTAAGCAAGCGCCTGGTGGCCGGGCCTTTGCCCACGGGGCTCAGCCGGGCTCAGCCCAAAGGGACGACGTGGGCCCGACCTCCTGCGGACCCACCACCCGCAGAGGGAACCATAGGGGCCGGGTGCGATGTGGATCGGGTGGATCAAAACCTGATTTAAATAGAGCAAAATGGTGTAATTTGATGGTCACACATTGTAAAAGAACAAGTTACTATTAGTAAAAATACACATTCTTCCAGATTTTAGACATTATGTGCAGTTTTGTACACATTTTTTTCAGTCAATGTTTTTTTTTATGATTTTACTACATATTAACTGTAATTTAGCAAACCAGGTCAAATTCGTAGGCAAACAGTTTCATATTAAAGTCACACAAAAACAAGTTATTATTTGTTAAAATTTTTTTTTTTTTTTTTTACAGATCTTAGACATTATGTGCAGGTTTATGTAGTTTTCCTTACAGTCAACATGTAAATGAACACTTTTTTCTGTGATTTTACTAGATATTATCTGGAATTTAACAAAACAGGTAAAATCTTTAAGGTAACAGTTTGAAAAATCTAAGTCAGAGAGATTACAGCAACAACACAAAAGAAGAAACTTTTATTTGTCACAAATACATTTTTACAGCATTATGAAATGTTGTTTTCACATATCTCAGTTGGGGTCAGAGCGCAGGGTCAGCCATGGTACGGTACCCTGGAGCAGTACAGGTTAAAGGCCTTGCTCAAGGGCCCAACAATGGCAGCATTGGGGTTTGATCCTCTGACCTTCCAATCTGTAGCCCAGAGACTTAACCGTTGCACAACCACTGCCCCCAAAAGGCTAACAGCTCCAGCTATCTGATTTAATTTTACCATTTTTATCGTAGAAGACACACAAAACACAAACGTACGTCTGTCTTCAAAGTTACTGAGAGGCAGCCAAGTATCTGGGAGTTAAAAGTGAAAGAGGTTTGATTTAAAAGTCTTCTGGCTGCTCTTTTATGTAGATTACATCAAACCAGAGCTGCAGACTTGAGACTTGAATCTGACTTTAGGCTTCTACACTGTGCAGCTACAGGAACTATGAAAGTTCATTTAATGTCTTGCATCTAATAAGATAAAATCTGAATCAGACTGGTGACAGTTTGGGGGCATGTCAGGCTGTGTGATAATCAATCATAAGGCTACAAGCTGTACCAACAGGACTTTCAACCAGGATACCAGGGTTCATGTCCTGTGTGGGGCCATTATTTTGAAGGTCAACTCATGCTTTCAGCGTCCACATGTCTAGAATTGTTCGCAAGGTTGTGCATGACTTAAATTTCATCATCTATCCAAGACCTATCTGCAGACATCAGTCCAATATTTGTGACTGCAGGACTGTGTCTCACTCATTCCCTCCTCCCTATCTAGGAACTACAGTGAACTATTTAAGGAGAGTCTCTGCAAAAGTAACACTTTTGGACACGACTCGAGTCTATTAATTATGTCACTACTGTGGCTCAATTAAAACATATCAGATCGATGCCGGCTATAATAGTGAACCAACCGGCATTTTTGTGATAAATTCACATTATACTAAGCATATTTTCCACAGCGAATAAATTAAAATGTTTTTTTTCTTTCTTTGTGTTGTGGCACATCGCTCTGCTTCAATTAAACATATTAATCTGAATTATAATTTTTAATTTTATAGTTTTGCGCCATAACTCATCTCGGGCCTGTCATCATTTCGACAAGCTACACATAAAGAGAAGATATATTCCTAGAAAATGTGTTTTTAACACTATAAAATATGTCTTAACACTATAAAATATGCCTTAACAGTATAAAATATCAGTCAGGAATATGTGGAAATGCCGCTAATCCTTCAATGACTCTCTTGTCCGTCCATCATTCTCCTTTGATGCAATGCATGATGGTACATATTCTTGATTTGTGACCATTGGCTGTACACTACTTTTCAAGGTGCATTGTGGGATTACATTGAGTGACTATATAGGGTTTAACAATTGTGATTTAGCATTTGGACAGCAATACAAAATGGCAAACACACTATATAGTTCACTAAATAGTGTGTAGTGACGGATATCGGACACAGCCATGGACTGTCTGTACTGCAAACACAAAACCCACACATGCACCAAGAAGACAAATGCTGTTTAAAGAATCAACTGCAGAAGAAGAGTCTTGGTACTCCACACCTTTATTGTTCATTATTACTTACTTAAAGTAGTCACTGCTGGACTTTGGAGGTGTTTGGATTTCTGCATGATCTCCATCGACTGTTCCAAAACACAGTAGGAAGTTTTAAAATCTCTGTATATGTGTGATATTCTGTAAAAAGTTTCAGAAACTCTACAGGAGCCCGATGTGTTTTTTCTGTGTTCGATATGAAGGATAACGTGAATAGAACCACATGTGTGTCCATTATCTGCTTTTGGTTCATATCAGTCTAGCAGAATCCATGAACTGGCCTTAGGACTTAAGTTTTGTTTTTACTTGTTGTTTACTTTCAGTTCTCCATACTATGTTTAGTTGGATTTATGCACCAAAACTCAACCCAGTCTCCATAAAACGACGTTCATATACGACTAAACTGCATTCTCAAATTGTAGGAAACATCATTTTGTCTTTTGGTTTCGGTTTTCTTTCTCCGTGTGTCTTGTGTCTCCCTGATTGTCTATTTGTAGGTGTCGTGGTTTTTCAGGTACTTCCTGTTTTATTTTGACATTCAAACACAAAACATTCAAATGAGCTGATCATCATCAAGCTCTGCAGAAGCCTGATAACGATCCTGATCATTTGAATCAGGTGTGTTGGAAGAGGGAAACATCTAAAACATGCAGGATAGTGGCCCTCGAGGACCAGGATTTGACACCCCTGGTCTAATATATGATGGTTTAGTTGCAAAGGAGCGACAGTAAAACAATAAAATAATCATCAAAGATATGCTGATTCACAAATAAATGCAGAAAATATGATTTCCCTCTTAAAAATGTACACTACCGGTCAAAAGTTTTAGAACACTCCAAAAGTTTTTTAGCCGCCTATCACACAAGCTCTTGACTTTCCGAAACTTGTCTTCCGATTCTGCTGTGGCTTTGGGCCTGCCAGACCTCTTCCTGTCATAGTTTTCCCCAGTTTCTGAGTTGCCTTTTGATGATGAAGGAAACTGTACTCACTGACACCTTGACTTTCTTCGCAATACCTGCATTTTTAAGTGTTACGATGGTCTGTCTCTCTTCCATTGTTAATTGCCTTTTCCTCATAATTTTTATAGCAACACACTACTTTCTGCAGTACAATACTGTTCAAATAATGCTCATGAGAGTCTGGTACCACAGTGTGTTCCAACACTACTTTTATGCAGACAGGGTTGTAAGTAATCAAGAAAAGTTGCAACACTTGTAGGAATTGGTAGCACCAACTTTCAAAGCGATCAACCTCCATGGCTGCAGAACAGCTTTAAGTTGTTAACCCATCTCTTGTTAAATAAAAAAACTGGAAGAATTGGGGTGTTCTAAAACTTTTGACCGGTAGTGTATATGACAATGCAGTTTAGCATGTATAGAAATGCAATCTTCAGGAGTCAGGGCTGGTACTAGTGGTAAACTAAGGTGGCAGGTTGTCCACTAACAACAGGGTTAATGTTTCCTCAACGAGTGATTGCTCCTGATGATCATGCCACCACCATGCATTTCAACTTCAAGCCATCGGTGTGCATTTGTCTAAATGGGAAGCAAAATGTTGCCTTTGCAAACTCTATTAAAAGTGGCTTTTACAGCGGTGCTTCAGTCAGTATATTTAATCTAATTTGACACTGTATTCCAAAGAGTCACATTGATGCTGTTAGAGGTTTGATGCTGGACGTCTCTGGTGTCTGGACATTCTAAAATCATTTAGCGTTTAAGGGCTTTTTGTCACAAAAATCTGATTGTAGGAGTTGAATTGGATTTAAATGTGGTGAGACTGGACTCCTTGGAGATCCGACTTCTCAAGGTTTGACTTGGTAGAATCCCAGAGCCATAAAAAACCATCAATAATGAAGCTTAAGAAGGAAAATATTTAAATTCGCTGTCATTATAACCACTAAAGCTGCTGGGAGCATCCATAAAGACGTCTGTAAAAACCCTCTTTTTGCCAGATCTCGTCTCGTAGTGTTTTGTTCACGAGCCCCAGATTCATCTTTTCCCTGCAAACAAACCAAAACAAGAAAATACAAGAAATTCATTTCCAGGTTTGAGGGTTTTTCTTCTCTTTTTCTCTTCTGTGGTTTCTCAGACGGAGAACGAGCTGTCAGATTGATGGAGTCTGCCGTTGGGCTGCATCACACATGGAAGACACATGATCATATATCACCGCTTTTATTGGGCACAGCGAAAGGGCCGTTAGAGCTCTGTGTCAAGACATTCTGTTCATTTTTCTCCACTGCTCTCGTTTCTTTCAAGCGATGACATGAAGTCGTCCTCTCGCTCGGCTGCAGGATTCATTAAACGGCCCGATAAAGTGCAGAAATAACAGGCCTGTCGTCATTGTTTGTGGCGTGATGGAGCCGCCTGCAGATAAGGAAAGCTGATTAACTGGCACATCTGCACGCCTCATGGCTTTACCGCCGTGGGAGAGGAAGAGGCAGGCAGGCAGGGAAAGGTGAGAGAAACTCGGGTTCAAGATGAAGGGGAAAATAAATGAGGGGCCAGGAGGTCTTGCGCTAACAAGTCGGAGGATAAAGACGGGAGGAAAACCAAAAGATGAGGGCAGCTGGGAGGAGAAGGTTTGCTGGTTTGTTAGTTTATCAACATCCTGCTCATCCTTGACCCGTTGCAGAGACACAGCAGACCCTCCGACTTCCTTCTTCTGGCCTCGAAGTCCAACATCTGGTCTGTTCTCGCAACCGCAGATCCAGACAAATAGGTTGCTGTTACAACTGGCAGTGAATCACATGAGGGCAGATTGAAAGCAGGCCTGAGTGGCGGCAAACAAAATCAGATTTTAATGCAGGTTTTATGTTTTTGTGTAGGTTTTTTTTTAGAACAGATGTTTGGTGCAGGTGTGATAACAACTTCCCCTTAACAAACCACTCATTTCTATGTTTCCTCTGAGTGGGACAAATTAAATTACAGCCTCAAGGGTTTTTTACAGTAAAGAAGAAAAAAAAAAGGTTTACGTCATTAAATTTTATATGGATGTAAAACAAGCAGCAGGAAGTTTTCTGTTTTCTGTTCCCTCCCCACTCTCATTATCCTCTTCATTTGTCACTTACGCTACACCGGATGTGGTGAAAATGAGCATATTTGTACGTTTTAGTTTACGGATTGGCTCATGAGGCCTTACAAAAAAAGGCATTAAGTGTATTTTCATTCACCTGTTGGTTTAACGATTTTCAGTTTATGCAAGAAAAATGGAGATGAAATGGTGAAAACATACAAAAAGCATCAAAATACTGTGAAAAAACTCAGCTGACATGGAAACCTTGGTGTTAAATAAAAGGAAAATGCAACAAAATATGCTCTTAAATAGAGTCAAATGCACCCAGTAGTGGAAGAAGTATTCAGATTCTTTATTTAAGTAAAAGTACCAGTACAGAAATGTGAAAATACTTTAAATTGCAAGTTAAATGTCCTGCATGAAAACTCAAATTTAAGTAAATGTGCATACATATTAGTTAAAGTATTAAAGTCAGCAGTTAAAGGGAGGGAAAAGAAGAAAAAAATAATTTATGATCTGTTTTCAGTTTTTCACTAATCTTTCATTTCTGCTGAGATATTGGATCATTTAAACATGTATTAAAATCAAACCCCTGAGAGGTTTAGAAGGAATAAATCACTATTTGGTAGAGCTTTTAACAACTTCTAAACATCTGGGATTGGAGCCAGACTGCACTCTGATTTTTGGAAATCACTGGTTTAATATTTAACTATGTGGTGCATTTTAGGAGCCTGTAATGTTATTGATTTTGTAGAAAAAGTAACTAAAGCTGTCGGATAAATGCAGTGGAGTGGACGGATGAAGTGGCATAAAACTCCTCTAATACTGTGTTTCCACCAAGAAGCCCCAGGAGCTAGTTCGGTGCTTAGTTGGTTCAAATCCTGTTCCTCCTAAGAACCGGTTTGCGTTTCCACTGGCCAAGAGGTACAAATGTATATAAAGTACATTTCAGTTGTTAAACCTCTCACATGGCTTCATTTTAATGTTCAAATGATCCAATATCTCAGTAAAAATCAATAATAGGAGAAAAAGTCCAAACAATAAAACAGATTTCTGTATCAGAAATTAGTTTTTCTACTTTCCTCTCCCATTAATTATATTTATCTTCTATTCTTGTATATAAAACTGGATTTAAAGTAGTTCAAACCTGCACTGATGCTTCACTATTGACCAAACCAGTGCTTTTAATACCTTAAACTGCATTTTCCTGCCAATATTCATGTACTTTGAGTATTTTTTCATTGCTGCACTGGTACGTTTACTTCTTGTTCTTTAACTTAAGTAGGATTTTAAATGTAGAGGTAGTTAAGAAAAGACTTTGATGCCTCCATTGTGCTTAAATGAAACAAATTAAATGTACAACTAGGTCACCGAAACAGCTGAGTATTTCTAGAAAGGCAGAGAGTCTTTTCTTCTTCTGTCCTTCTGCAGTTCCTCTGTCATGAGAGCAAAACGATTCTGGCAGATATTGACCGAAACCAGACAAGAAAAACAAAAATTATATTTGTGGTGAAGGCCCATTGTTCCAGAAGTCTTTAATTACGGCCTGTGCGTGCCTCGGCTTTGGGGAAAATGAATACGTAGCTGCAACACGTGATTCTGATTTGTGTAATTTTTGCCAAGTGAGCGTAATCCCCCTCATCGGGCCGCGCTGCTCGGCTAAACTAATTACAACATGTAGGTATGTGGAACAAAGCTGACCCCCAACTTGCATCATAAAAGGGACGAGCCGAGGCATTTCAGAGGAGGCATCTGGATTGTTTTCTTTTCTCCCTTTTCACGCTTTGTCCCGAGACACACAAAAAAACCCGCCGCGACACAATGACTGGTGACGTCCGACGGCAAAGTTATGCATCTAAGGTGGCCAGGCGAGCAGATGCCCCCCGCGGGGTCAACGCTGGTGTTTAGAGGGAAGGTGGGGCAATAAAACGGCTCGCTGATAAAGGAGACATTCCAGCAGAGGGAGGGGGAGCCGAGATGTGACATAATTTAAAACATGGTTGTCATATTCTGAATGGGAAGCATCCAGTCCCTCCTCCTCACAGGGAAACTTTCCTCTTCTTTTTTTTTGTTTTTTTTGTGGCTCCGTACGTAAGCATGAGTGCTGCTAAATAGGCTTGTTTGGAAGCAGGAGAAAGACAATTAAAGTGAGGGCAGCCGGGTGACTTTAGTGTGTTAAAATCTGCATATGAATAAAGGAGAAGTGATTAGAGACACAATCTGGAGGACTCAACTATTCAGGAAGGAGAGATTTATGAGGAAGAGAAGATTTTAGTGGCATTTTTGGCATTAAAATCACTGAACTGCCTAAAATCTGGCAAATAAAAGCTAAGATGATGAAACCATGATATAAATACATTTGATTTTTACACATTTTCTATTAGATATTATTCATTTTTTGCCTTTATTTTGCCATAAAAGCAATTGGAGACTATATTTGGAGAACTCACTTATTCAGGAGAGCTGGATTTATGAGGAAGAGAAGATTTTGGCACCATTTTTACACATTTTACATGCTATTAATTGCATTTCCCTCCACCTGTTGTTCTGGGGATTTTCAGTTTATGAATGAAAAATGCAACTGAAACACTGAAAATATGTAAAAAGCATTAAAAGGTTGGTGCATCAATAAAATCTGGAGTACTTTCCTCCAAATTCGGGAGATTTTAGCACAATTTGTAAGGTCAAAATCACTAAACAACCTAAAATCTGACAAATGCAGGCTAAGAGGATGAAACCATGATAAGCATACATTTGATTTTCACACATTTTCTGTTCAATATTATTAATTTTTTGCCTTTATTTTGCCATAAAATGGAAAAAACTAAATGTTTTATCATCTTTGGCTAAGATATTAGTCTTTACTGTGACTTCACTGTGTTAAAATCTGCATTTAAATAAAAGAGAAGTGATTAGAGACACAATCTAGAGGACTCATCTATTCAGGAGCCCCAGATTTATGAGGAGGAGAAGATTTTAGTGCCTTTTTTGGCGTCAAAATAACTCAACAGCCTAAAATCCAGCAAATACTGACTAAAAGAATAAAAACACAATTGATTTTCACACATATTATTCATTTTTAGCCTTTTTTTTTTACCATAGAGAAAAGAATAATCAAATAATTTGTATTGCTGTGTTTTAAAATCAGATTTTCAGTCATTTGGATGATGCAGATCACTTCAGGTTTGCAGTGCACACTATCAGAAAGCAAGCCTATAACCTAAAGATCCAAAATTAACTGCAGTGATAGTTGCTCTAACATGGCACCAGTTCAATTTTGTTGTCTTTTGGATTTAAGCCGTGCAAATATTTTCAGCGTGGCTACTAGTATTTTGTGATTATATGTTTATATTAATGTGCAGTACATCTGTTGTGTCTGTTTATCCTCCACAACTGAGTGAAATATTCCATCTGTTGGAGCTATGAGGCGGAGGCCTTAGAAAGTCTCTCCTGGAAGGAATTCACAGTGTTGCATGAAAAGTGACATAAATAATTATGAGGTGGGAGGGGGTTTCCAAAGCTGTTCGACCATCTGTCAGGCGTCTCCTATGGGACCTTTTAGAAAGTGAACATTTGTTGTTGTCAAAATCTGGATCTGGTCCGCTTTTTCTTTTTTTAATATAATTTTTTTGGTGTTTTTCAATGTATTTATTTCAGATTGTTAGTGGAAAAAGGCAGAAAGGTGGCAAAAGAGAGGATGTTCAGAGCCAAAACAACCAAACAACTACCTCCAGAGCTGAAAAGTGAAGTGCCATAAACTGCAGTTCCTCAAATGTCCACTTGAGGCTGTTCTAAAAGTGAGTCAACCCCCATAGAGCTCCATGTTAAAATGTCCAACTTTACAGCAGAAATAAACATGTTTACAACCTTGTGCAAAAACTGTTTTGGTCTTTACAGCTAATTTCACAGTTAATGTCAACTGTACAGGTTGTGGACTTTTCTATAATTCATCTGTTTAAATTGTATTAAGGCTTAAAGTCACATCTAATTAAGGGCCTGCCTGCTTTAAATGGGAGGTAATAATTATACCCTGACCGAAGAAACTGACCAACTGGTTAAATTATGTGGAAGACATGGAACTGTGCTTATATAACAACATGTCAACAGATAAAATTAAATAAAATTGACAGTTAGGATGTTGGAAAATGTGTTGTAAAATAAGTTATTAAAGGTTATTTTCAACTCGGTCTCCACAAAATGAAGTTCCAATACATCTAAACTGCATTTTTAAGAGAAATGTATTTTCTGCCAGAGTATGTTTGTTTGTAACGAATCACAAATCTAATCAACATATATTTTCCATTCATTTTATTGCTTCACCAGCCAATTATATAATAGATGAGGTGAGACTTGTTACCCTGAGAACTCAGAAAATGGAGATGATTCAAACCTGTAAAAAAATAAGTCGTATTTTAACCGAAAAATGTGATATTTTTTACAAAACCTTAACCTAACCTAACCTTAATCTACATGTAAAAGTGTCTAATAAGGGTGATATTTTCCTAAACCTAACCAGAGAATGAGTGAAAACCAATCACAATCCTGCCCTGTGGCTCTTTCAAACTAGCCGCCTTTCCTAACATGTCACCGGGCACCAACTACGTTTATTTCTGACTAAATTTTTTTTTGTTGGTTACATAGCTCAGAATCTATCAAATTTATATTAAAGTTGGACTGAATTAAAGCCAACCATGAGGTCATGCTTGTATAAAAATAATGGTGGAAAATAGTGGACAATTCCTAAAAGCAGTTGAAGGGGTGTACACTTGAAGTCAAGATCCCAAGGTGGCAGATATCTTCTCTAATCAGGATGTAAAAGATGTGTTTTGCTTGAATTACAGTATATCTAAGATTTGCGCCTGACTTTGCCGGACTTCCAGTTGTACTTGGTTGTTTTGGTACTTATTGAGTTTAATTGTAGAAAATACTTGTAGTTTATGAATAGACAAAAGCATTGTGGAAGACTGGAAGGTCTCTGGTCCACTGATAAAGATCATGTAATAAGATTAAAAGCTTCAGAAATGCGATTAAAAGAACCCTGTAATGAGACTGATTTCTAAACTTTTTGTTTCCTGGGTCAAGAATGAACCTGATAAAATAATAAACAACAATAAAATACATAAAAAATATATGATGAATGTAAAACATAACATAAACTAACATATAAAGTCATCGATGTCTACTATAAAGTGACATTTCCACTCCTGTTCCAATTCCTGGAACAAGAGATACATCACCGTTTCTGCTCTCTCTGTTCCATTTGAATCTATTTCAGAGGCCTCTGAAATCTCACATTTCCTGCTATCGAACTAATGGGTCACTCTTTGTGAGGACTAACACGTTCAAATGACCGGGCTTCTCTAAAAGCAGACATTAGCCAATAAGCCCAGACAAGCCTGAATCAGAGCTGCAGTAGCTCTCACTTCGCTGGAGGTTTTATTTTATCCCATTTCTCTGTCCTCACCTTTTTATTTTCTCTTTTGTGTTGTTTGTGGTTATTTGTGCATATTGGCTGTTTTAAAATCCCATTTGTGTCTTTAGCATAGATGCTTTTTCGCCCTTTAAAGTTACTTTTATTGATAAATGCTTCTTTTTTGAAATAATTAACTTTCTGTGTTGCTCCTATAAAACATACCCCAACTCTTTTGTCTTCTCTTATGTGGAATAAAGAAAATTTGTAATGTCAGAGCCACAAAAGGTGATGTTTAAGCTACATTGACAGGTTAACATTTTGGTTTGGAAGAGGAGTTTGGGGTTGATGGTGGGTGAACAAAACGCAAGACTCTGACAGAGCCACAGCAAGTGATGTTTCTTGCAACCCTGTCAAAAAATATCCCCCTTATGCGATCAAAAATGCTCTGAACCATTGGACAAGAGGACCTCTCAGGGTGTCCTATGGGGTCTAGCACCAGGACCAGGGCAGTGGATCCTTTGGGTACTCTGGCTTGTGCAGTGGGACCTCTGTCAATCCAACTTGTTCCACTTCATCCTGTTGATCCTTGATCAGAATGGGGTCTAGGAATTTTGGAGTTCAAATCAACATCTTGGGTCATTGTCATGTTCCTCAAGATGTTCCTGATTGGTTGATGTTGTTGCCATGTG
>OMNN01096224.1:9361-28636 GCA_900302755.1 Chromis chromis
TACTATGTACCTTACAGTGTTAATTATTATTATTATTATTGTTATTATTATCTGTATCTTTTTTGAAAGCTCTTTTGTTTTGTTTAGTAGAATTCTTTTTATCACTTAATGTCCTTTTTTTTAATGTATGTTGTCTGCACCAAGGGTTTGTAGAGCACAGAAATTTCAATCCTCTCTATGCCCTGTACATATTGCAGCATTGCCAATAAAAAAAGACTTGACTTGACTTGATAACACCAGCACTGTTGTGTCTTGAGTCATGTAATTTAGTCAACAGATCAAAAAGCATGTTTAAGTGTGCAGTACCTCTTTAAAGAACAAAATACCAATAAATTATATGAAAGGATTTTTCAAAATCTTATCTCTAAGTTGTAATAATAGGCTGCAAAGAGCAGCAACAACAGATTTTTTGCTGATATTCTGTCCCACTCATGTATGTGCACCAAACAGGGATTGACAAAACACGACAAATATCTTTATATCTGTCATTCTTGTTGAAGACTGAATACATTTTAAGGTCATTTTCAAAAATATCTGATAAACTAAACTCCTTATGTAAAAATGGTAACACATTAACCTTGATTTATTACATGTACATTTCATAGTTTGCTATGTGCACATTTGCTCTTAATGGAAATTACTTTCACCATACTTTTATTATATTCAGCACTTTTCAGTTAATTCTTACATTTTTTAATGACTATAATGATGTGTTTTAAATATGGCCACCTGTATTTAAGCGGTTTTCCCTTTGTAGGTCTACCAGGATAACGTTTATGCAGATGGCTGCAAGTTTCACTCATTTAAGAAAGTGTTGTTCGAGATGGGACCAGAGTATTCCAGTACAGTGGAGATGGCCTCTTTCCATTCCACCTCTAAATGCTACATGGGAGAGTGAGTAGTGAAACCCATGTTCACACACGTACACACAGAATAGAATTGAAAATTGAAAAATACAGCAGTGCTAGGAAGCTGTTTTTGTATGACTGGGTCCTCCTTGTTTGTCTCGACTCAGATGCATGTGGGTGACATGATACATAGCCATGCCAATACTGTAGTTTCATAATATTTCCACTGATCTACAGGCGGTAGCAAGAACTGTAGCAAGGCACCGACAAAGACAAGAAAGAAAAACCCTCCAAGCTAGCAAACATGGATGTAAACAATGCACAATTTCAAAATCCCCTTTGCAAATGTTGTATGAGGAAGGGAATGCACTCAACATCTGTGTTTGACCCTAAAACAAAACCAGAAAACTCCACAGGGCACCTTTAAAAGATCCTTGGAGTAGTTACTTCTCTCTGATGTGTACATTACCTGCAGTAAGAGTAAACTTTGTGTGTTTTCTTTCCCGTTTGCTTTGTCAGATGTGGATTCCGTGGAGGCTACATGGAGGTGATCAACATGGACCCCGAGGTGAAGGCCCAGCTCACCAAACTGGTGTCGGTGCGTCTGTGCCCCCCTGTCCCCGGCCAGGCTCTCCTGGACCTTGTGGTGAACCCCCCGCAGCCCGATGAGCCCTCCTACACCACATTTATGAAGGTCTGAACAACTCACACACAACTCAGTAGCTACTGCACACCCTGGCAATGCTCTGAGTGTCTGCAAACAGAGTTCACTTATGTAAACACTCGTAAACACCACACCGTATAATCTACGCACACAAAGCCTGTATTGAATGTGCTAAAGTCCTCACATGGCATTCAATCGGTCGTGAATAATCAGCTTTTGAATCCTGTGGGGTTCAAAAAATGTGTTTTAATTCCATCTGTTACAGTTTAGCGTGTAATTTACAGCTGGTTTGTGACTTCAAGAGCAGAAGGAAGGCTTGTGCTTGTACAAGAGGTATCCTGTGTCCATCGGAGCCACAAATACACAAACACATTGTGCAGCAGAGGAAGCCATTAGGTTGATGATCAATAGTGTGTTTGTGAGTAGTGTAAGTCTCTAGCTGTAGAATGATTTGTAGTTGTGGTTGCCGCTATAATGCACAAATGCATGTTTCAGTGTTAAGGACATGCAAAATCATCAAATAATATTTTGCCATAGTTACTGGAATAATAACCACACTACACATCTACTTTCAAACTGACTCAACAGGAGAATAAACACACCCTGTAGTAGCCACCTGACCTCTTATAATCTGAGTTTAATCAAACAAAAGCAGGTCAAAATGTTCACACCCAGGTAATCTGTTCCAGAGTCCTCTTGCATTGCATTTAGTAGAGATGTAGTACTGTGGTCAGCCGTTAGAGGGCGTGCTCTTACACTGGAACCAGGACATACAAAGCATTCTGCTTGTAGGGGTTCAGTCAAGGTGAGGCCAGGCTGCATATGGCCATGTCTCCATTGGCCACAAGAGGCTGAAAAACGAACAAATGCTGTGTTCAGTGAGAAAGCCACATCCAAACCGGAAACAAGAATGTCTGTTGTATCTGAAAGGTTTCTCTAAATGCAGCCTTCATTGTCGAAAAAGTGGAGGAGAGCAACACGCATTATCTCATTGATGTGGTCAATGAAAAACCACTGCAGGATGTAAAAAAAACAGTGTTGTTTATAATCATGATGACCTTGATGAAACTTTACTATTAATATCTAACTTTGTTGCGCGTCGGGTTGTTAACTTGAAAATGTTTAACTTACTTTGATGATCATTGACCTTTATAATTCCGGAAAAAGGTGCAGATTCACCTTAGCCTTTATATCCTCAGGACACCCCTTTATTGGCTGCATCATTGGCATTTTCAAGCACCTAGTCTGACTCATTAGATGTAGACTTCAGGTATAAGTCTGCCATTTCCACCATGCAGTTTATGCAACTTTCTCCACCCCTTCCAGAGCCACAACCTCCACACTGAAAATGGATTTTGAAAAAGTTTTGAAGAAGTTTTAGATCGTGTAAAAAGCCGGGCCTGCTTGGTTCTTTCAGCGAATTAACTATTTTAATAACAGTATTCGCCAGTGTGTGGAAATGTTCCACCAAAACAATCTCCCCATCACTGTGTTGATGACGTGCAGTCAGACAGTTTTCCAGCGCAGTCAGACGCTTTTCCAGTGACTTAGCACTGTGGAGGTGCAAAACTACCTATTATCTAAATCAGGACACACTTATCCAGTTGATATTGTACATGTTGTTATTTATATGACTCGTGACCATTCACCCTTGACAGTTTTACCGTTTCTTTTCCAGGAGCGAACAGCTGTGTTGTCAGCTTTGGCTGAAAAGGCCATGCTAACAGAGAAGACCTTCAACGCAGTACCTGGTATCACCTGCAACCCGGTCCAGGGGGCCATGTACACCTTCCCCCGCATCACTCTGCCTCAGAAGGCCATCGACAAGGCCAAGGTCTGCTCTACACACACCCTGCATCCTCTGATCCGCTCATTTGTGTAGACAAATTTGTACAAATGTGTGTGTGTCCGCAGGAGGAGGGTCAAGTCCCTGACATGTTCTACTGTATGAGGCTGCTGGAGGAGGAGGGAATCTGCCTGGTGCCGGGGAGTGGCTTCGGCCAGAGAGAGGGAACCTTCCACTTCAGGTTAGTACGGCTCAGCTGGTGGTTGTACTGCCTCCTACTGTTCACATTCAAAGTTGAAAAAGTTTTAGTCTTCTCCTTTTGGTTACTTAAATTTGATGAGATATTTTTACTTCGCACTCAAATTAAACCATTAAACTAAATGGTAAATCTTAAATTTGTTAAGTCTTTCCATTAACCCACACCCATCCTCCTCCATCCAGGATGACCATCCTTCCTCCAACCGAGAAGCTGAAGGTGGTGCTGCAGAAAATCAAGGAGTTCCACTTGCGGTTCACTCAAGAGTTCTCCTAATGGTCCTCCGCCTTTCAACCACATCTCAAGAACCACCTCCTTCAGTGCCAGTATCTTGAAGTGCCTTCATGTGAAAGAGGCAGCAGCCTTTGTGCAAAGATCCACCTCTCTGCTCTTCACATAATCAGACTTTTAAAGCTCTACTCACCGTTTTGAACATTTCTCGTTCAGAAAGTGAATACACGTGCAGTCAGATTTCCCGTTCATATGTTCCTACCGCATGTCAAGATGCAATGAGTTTCAGTACATGATGCACTTTCTTAATGTTTTACCCAGCCAGGTCTGTAATGTTCAAAATGATGTTATAGTGCTGATTGTATGTTAATATCTGTAGAGTTGAAGATCTTTTATCCCTTGTCATGTCACAGATGCTGCTACGGGTGCATCCCTCTACTGCCAAGTCATTCTACATGTCAATTTAATAACATGCTAAGTGATTACTTGATTAATTTAATTGGCTGTAGATGATGCACCAGATTGGGAAATACTGTCTGGGCAGTCAGTGTTTTTCAAAGTCTGTCTCAGAATGTAGCCATTTGTATTACTAATGTTTAAATTGTTCTTAAATGTGATTAAAACGAAGAAAGTTGTTTAACACAAAGAGTCACGTTTGAGTGCCGGCCCACAAGGCTGCCATCATTTTTAGTTTTATTTAAAAAGACTTACATCTCAAACAATGCTTACATGCTTTTAGAAACAGAAGAAAGCAGAATCTCTTGGAATGAACAGAAACTAAAATGATGATTGAACCTTGAAATCATCACAGCAACTCAGTAACACAATTTATGATCCACTGTGTTCCCTTCACTTTCCCAGAGACCTTTTCAGCATCCTCTAGGACTCACCCTGGACAGCACGGTAAGAGTTCTTAGCTACTTCTTAGAGAGAGAAAGTTTCAAAGTTCATCTCTCTTCTGTGTTAGCTTTGTGGCGTGCTGTTCCAAGAACTTGCTAAACCCTTCTACTGTTCTGTCTCCACCTTCAAATTTGACGGGGCTCTGCTTGCTGTTGCTCGGGGCAAAGTATATTGTGGGGAAACCTTCCATTTTGTAGCTCTCGTTTGGAACGTCGTTGGCTGTGGCGTCCATCTTGGCGATCACCAAGTTCTTCTCACCCTTGTACTTTTTGCCCAGAGCTATATAATCAGGCTCCAGTTTCTTACAGTGGCCACACCAGGGAGCGTAAAACTCAATCAGGACATCCTTCTGGGTATCCATGACAATGTCATCAAAGGTCTTTCCTACCACAACCTTCACTGGTCCTTTGTTGTTCTTTGGTATCGGCTGGGACTTGATGAGGGGTTTCAGCTTCCCTGTAAATATGATAAACAAAACAAATTCAGTAAGAAAAGTGCAAATAACCTAGCAGAATTTGCATGTGCATCACTACAAACTATGCATTTACTGATTTGTTTCCAAGATAACCTCCTTCAAACGTTCATATCATGCAATAAAACACAAAAAAACTCACTCACCTTTCTTAAAGGCCCTAACAAAATCACTCAGCACCTCTGAGTCAAACTCCTCGGGCTCCATGGCAAACTTCTTGCCTCCATCTGCCATAATTCCCACGTTCA
The DNA here is from genome assembly GCA_900302755.1 of Chromis chromis. Classification (NCBI taxonomy): domain Eukaryota; kingdom Metazoa; phylum Chordata; class Actinopteri; family Pomacentridae; genus Chromis; species Chromis chromis. The sequence goes on from OMNN01096224.1 coordinate 14,767, forward strand.
CTTCCTCTCCGCTCTCACTCAGACCCAGGCTCTTCAGCTCCTCTGCATAATCCTCCTCGTCAGCGATGGCAAATGTGTATTCTGGGAAATCTTTGGCCACCTCGAGCACCTTGGACCTCCAGAATTGCGTAGCTAAAAAGACAAGACAAGATTTGCTCATTTGCAAAGGTGATAATTGTACAATGTACTTGCCGGTGTCAATAGATGAGTCTTTTCTAAATAGATGCATAAAATTTTAAAATGTTTTCCTCTAAATGCCTGGACACAGGAACAAAATTATGACAAATAATAAAAAATAAGGAATTTGCTTTGACATTAGTGTCCATACAATAGTAGATCACTAGATGTTTGACAAGGTCCCAGATCAGACAGATCATACTCACCTTTCCTGTAGTCAAAGCTGAAGTCAACTCCATAATACACAACCACCAGGGGTCTCTTGTTGTAGCGTTTACCATCATTGCTTGGTTTTCTGTGTCCCACCAGGGGAATCATATGTTTCTTGAAGAACTCCTGCACTTCTGACACAGTCGTCGAGTCCTGCATGAGAAATTATTGAACATGTCTTGAGTTCAAATGTGACTTTATCCACCTACGTCAGAAACTGCTGATTTCTGAGGATCGGCAAATGCAGCATTTAAAACTGAAAATGGCTGTTGATAGGTGAAGCATGCATATTCCAAATCTATTTTTACACCAATACTAAAACTGAAAGGAAGCACAGTCATTTGCGATTCTGCAGAGTTTCATATCCAGTAAAACTAATTTAAATCCAACCAGTAGAAACATTTTTAGGTAACAAATACTAAAACAGACAACAAAAAAACAATACCTTGACTGCGAGTGTGTGTGATGATGGCTCAAACTTGGAGTGGAACTTCTCTGGATGAATCATGACAATCTGACCAGGAGAAGCTTTGAGCAGCTTGGACACTTCAGCACTGAAGGAGTGACGGAAGGTGAAATCTTCCCTCAGTGCATGACCTGCCAGACAAATATTAGTGAATAAAATACCTACATGTCCAGTTAAAGAGTGAGAAAGAGTATGTGCTCTCTCACTACACAGAGATTTGACAGCAAAATGTCAGACTAAAGGTTTAATAAAGGTATGAAAATAGACTGAATGCTACGTTTTGGAAAATGGTCACAGAATTACATTGGTCATGACACGGCATATCCGTCTCTGTAATCTTGAATTGCACAACATGCAGTAAACAGAAAAAAAAGGGAAACAGAAAAAAAGTAACTTATTAGATCCATGTCATGGTGAAACTACTTACAGGCCTCAATGTAGATCTCATAAGCTGCATCCTGTTCACCAGAGAACACACCGACTATGACAGCATCGTCACCGTCCTTGATGAGCTCCTGCACCTGTTTTACTGCCTGAACCTGCTTGGAGGGAGGCCCTGCCTGCTCGCCCATGTAGTCAACAATGCCTATGGGAAAAGAGAAAGATGGATTAGCGGTGATGCAGGATGAACAAAACTAGAATATGCATACAAAGCTCAGTATACAGCAAGGGCAGACATGGCACAGACAGTGACCTACCGTACTTCTCTCTGGGACCATTGTAGTCAAACATCTTGCCCTTCCTGAAGATCTTAAGGGTGGGATAGCCAGTGACTTCAAACCTCGAGGCGATCTCATTCTCCACTGTGGCGTCCACTTTGGCCAGAGGGATGGGAGGAGTGCGCTGGCTCAACTCCATGGCCGCCTTCTCGTACTCCGGAGCCAAACGCTTACAGTGTCCACACCTGGAGGTCAGGTAAAGAAAGATAATGATGAATGTGTTATTGGTGTCAAGAGGTGATTTCCGCACTACTTTTGATAATTAATCTCTATTTCATAACCAACTCACCAAGGTGCGTAGAACTCTACCAGGATGATGTCTGCATTATTAACAATATCATCAAAGTTGTCCTTTGTCAGCACCAGCGTCGCCTCAGGAGGAGGCTTCCAATCTGGCTGAGCCACCTCTTTCACCCGCTCCACGATGGCTGCAATACACAGACATTCACCATATTAATACTTATTTGTCATTTTTAAGGTACATGTCTGTGTTGAAATGTTGGGAAGACGTTTAAACTAAACAAATTGTTCCTACCCTTCTCTGTTCTATCTCCATCATAATCCACAGGCTGCCCATTTTTTAGGATCTTGATGGTGGGATATCCCGACACTTCGAACTTGCTGGCCACCTCACTGGCTACTGTTGCATCCACTTTGGCCACTGGAATAGGAGGATCATTCCCCTTCAGAGTCTGAGCGATTTTTTCATACTCTGGTGCAAACTGTTTGCAATGGCCACACCTAGAATAATAAACAAAGGATACAGATGTGTTAAAACGTCTGCTAGTATGTGGATAGGTAGTCATGCGGAAAAATTTGCATAAGAACTGACTTGGATAATGAAAATAATCTTTTTCTTCTTCTCCTCTGCTACTTTCAATTTTGACTCAAGTACAGCAGGAACATCAATCAATTTTTAGTTATTCAATTACTAGCCAAGTTTCTTGATAATCAATGAATCTGTACTTTAAGAAAAAAGTTAAAATCTTCCGATTCCAGCTTTGTAAATGTGACTATATCCTAGTTTCTTTACACCTTTATGACAGCAAACTGAATATGTTTGGGTGGTGCATAAAACAAAACATTTGTAGAAGTCAAGCTAGGCATCACATGCATTGACAGTTTTGACCATTTTCTGACAACTAATTATTACTTGGGAATAAAATGAACAGACTACTTGACAATAAATAATTGTTAGCTGCAGTCCTAGACTATAAGCAGCTGGATAGCTCAGTGACTAACACCCCAGACCTTGGCATGGGAGGTATCCAGTGAGGACCCTCAGGCAAGGTTCTTAATGCTGCCACACCTACCTACCTATGTACGTCTCTTTGGATAAAAGCGTCTGCTAAATGAAATTGTAACCTTGTAACTATATACTATATTATACTATATAAATTACAGTGCATCCTGATTGCAGGCAAATGAAATTTGCAAGGTGGCGAAAGCAGACTTCTTTAGATAAGAAAAAGAAAACACACCATGGAGCATAAAACTCAACGAGAACCGTGTCTTTGCCCTCCATGAAGGTGTCAAAGTTTTTGTCATTGAGAACCAGCACCCCGTTCTCGTCCTTCACTTCTGTGTCATCATCTTCATCCTCCTCCTCATCGTCACTGTCACTGTCCTCTTCATCAGTCGTCTCCTTGTCTTCTTCAACATCTGACAACAAACAAGAAAAAGGGTCACATTGATTCTGTAGTAAAGCCAGGTAATGTGTGCCAGAATGCTGCTTGTTTTACCCCTTAGACTTTTCAAGACGTGACATGCAGGAAGAGGTGGAAACTTTCTGCATATTCAGTGTAGTTTGTATTTGAGCTGTGCTGTCACTGTACTGCACACTGGCGATGTGCAACAGAAACTGGACATCTTGAAATAATATTCTATTGTGCGTACAGTCATTTTTAACACCCAGGAGCATCTTAATTGCACATGTGAGTGTGTTTAGAAGCCCTGTTGACATTAACTGCTGGCTAGCTTGCTAACAGAAGTGTCTACAGTGTCTAAGCTAGCTAGTTTGCATAACAATAACTTACAGGAAACACACACCAGCTACGCCACTGCTTCACTTAAACAACCAATGCAGTTGTAATAATCACACAGAGCTGTAAAATAACTCACTTACCATCTTCACACCTGCTGACAGTCGCAAAATGTGCAACGCCGAGCAGCACAATTAGCAGCAGAGCAACCTTCCTCATTGTCCACAGATGATGCGGTTCCGCGTCAACGACGTGCTGCTCCGAAGTAAGCCAGCTAATTAACTTGAGCTAATAGCGCTGATGAATGTCATCAAAAACACCGTCGGCTGCACAGACACGCCGTCCGGATCAATACCGCTGTGTGGCTGCGCAAACCTTGGCTTCGTGGTTTCATACAAACTAACACTTCTGAAATCACGCACGCCTCCTCCTCCGTCTGGAACTTGTCTGACTTGCCACGTTCTGATTGGCTCCCATCATCGGCTCTCGTCCAATCACAAGTCGCCACTCAATTCCTGAGGCTGAAACGTTGAGCGACGCTATTGGACGCTTCGGATTGTTTCCTTCTCAGACTTCAGGGCTCTGATGTGTGGTACAGTATGAAGAAACTGTGCTTAGTATGCAAACTTTATTACCAATTGTTTACACAAGGATTCCAGTGCACACATCTTCACCTAATATAATAAACAATGAGTATGCACCATAATCCAGTCTCCGCAGCCTAATGATGGCAGTGCTAAATGTTTAGAGAAAAACAGTCTTATCTAAAAGCAACATATTGAAGGCATTTTTCAGACTGCCTCGAGGAGGCGGGGCTTCCTATGTGCACCACAATACCACAGAAGATATTAGATAAAAAAAAAGACTGTACAGCAGACTACAGTATAAACCTATCTGGTAAGAAATAATCCTTTGCAAAACAAATACAGAGCATTGCACTTTGATGACTGAATGCAACTACAATTAAAATGCATTTTTGACTTCAGATTTAATTTCCTGTGCCAACTGAAAAAAAACAGCCATCCATTTGCCATTTGCTGATACAATAAAACAACAACAAAACATCTTGCTCATAGGGGAGCCAGGAAACTGTATTTTCAGTAGGGTCAGAACTTTAGTTTAAAATTAGTCAGGTTAATCTCCACCATTAATAATGCTGTAGGGTCTTAGTCTTTTAGCCTTATACTCAAATTAGTTAGGATAATCTCTGTAGTTAATAATACTGTAGGATCTCAGCCTTATCATGTGTTACAGTCAAGTGAAGTAGTGTTTTATAGACTTTTTGGTAGTGTTAAGTTATGTATATTACTCTGGTCAATTCAAAATATTAAAAACAGGCAGGTTAATTTGTAACGTGAAGAGCACTTTGGTGCAACAGCTGTTGTTTTAAATGTGCTATATAAATAGCGATGACTTGACATATGGAAAAAGGCAAAAACTGCATTGCTATGTCACCCTTATTAATTATCATTAAAGGCGTCCTCTGGTAAAAATCATGACTTTTACCATGTTAACATGTCCATATAGTGTTTTCTATATGCTAGAAGACATATAATGATCAATGTCAGCACCATGGCTGAGTGCTTCCTTCATGAAACTGCTGGGTCCTGATGACAGTCTCAACTTCTAAATAAAATAAAATAAGACACAGTGTCCAAACAATGCGATGCAACTCTATAAAGTTACAGAACAGAAAATCTCCTGGCCAGAACTGTCATCCCTATAAGGACTCTAGAGTGTATCTGGCTTTACTCTCCCAGGTTCATCATGGACCAGAACCTCCACCACCACCTCTGTATGGGCGGCCTGGGTTTTACTTAACCAGTTATTTGTTTTACTCCATTGGTCTGCCTGCTTCTCCAGAACATTTCCTGTCCATAGCCTCTTAAGTGATGCTGGCTCTGGGAAAGACAGGCAACATTCACCCTTTAGTTTATCATCAGATCCCACAAAAATGTCTGAGGAGTGATGGTGTCTTATTTGGCTTCTCTGCTGTAGGACATGCAGGATGTTCAGTTCATCATGGTACCTGGTAGAGATGGAACTCACATTTATTATCTTAATATATGGATATTGATGTGTATGTGATGTTAGTTTAATTAATTTACCTCAACAGGTGAGGTGAAGGTGGGGTTTCTCCAAGATTTGACACAGCGTGGTCACCAATGCCATTCATCATCATCTGTGACCTCACAGAGTCCTAACAGAATCATGCAGCATTGGTTTTACATTAGTTTTATAATATATATATATATATATATTTGATGCATGTACTGTATGCAGGTGTCTCCGTGTTCGACACGAGGCTGGGTCACCTGTGTATCCATGTCAGAGGGCTCAGATATGGGTGAGATGGCTGGACTGTCCTCCTCTCTGTATCGTTGGGCTTTGGGGGGCAGAGTGTGGTGCAGGCTGTTGGAGAGGGCGTTGAGTCTGAACAACAGCTCATCCACTAAGCTTTCAAACTCCTCAAGGTAATACGTCTGGAAAAAAGAAAATTCACATACTTTTTTGTAGTTGGAGCATTTCTGGAGGTACAAAAACAGTTAGTAATCATGACAGCAGTCCTAGTTGTTTACAACCAGAACATTTCACAATGATTTATACAGTATATATATTAAACATCTGATAAACACTAACATTCTGCTGTTTTTAACGACTAAGCAGTTTTTTTCTTACCCTCCCCTCCTCATGGCAACTGGTCAATGCTTCTCTATGCTTCCCAGTAAATTCAGAGACCCTCTGTCTGATATAGCCGGCCAGTTCTGCCATGGTGAAGACTTTCCTCCTGCTTTGACATCTTTTGGCAGTTCTGACCAATGAGGACACCACACCGATCACCTATAAGACAGACACATGGCTGAGTTGTAGTCAACAATGATTGACTTAAACGGCCAGTGTGTAGGGTATAGTGGCAACTAGTAGGAGAACCTACGGTGGTTACCACTTCAACTTAAAAAGACCTCTTTTAGAGCCATGTTCAGTTTGTCCATTCTGGGCTATCGTAGAAACATGACAGTGTAATCAAGCTCTGCATAAAAGAACCTGCGTCTTTCATTGATATGAATGGCCCATTCTAAGTGAATTGAAACACGATTTGTAGTTGCAAGTGATTATACACTAATGAAAACATAATTAGAACACTATATTCCATTTCTGCTAACAGACCTCTCTCGGTCCTGCACATCTGTTCATTTATTATGCATAAATCAGCCAGTTTCTTATCCATTCAGTCACAAGTTATACAAAGGAAAAAAATGCCAGTTATAAAATATATATGTACCACTGCTGTCCACAACACTGTGGAGGTCAGATACAGAACTCCGTAGTAAAACAAATCATGCCCAGAGAGGAGAAGTCCCCTGCCAGCTCCAAGGCCTCGATGCTGACAGAGGAGAGTCCAAAAGGAGCGAGGAAAGGAGCTGAAGGCCCAGGAGTTTTGTACGTGCAGCAGATTCCCCACACAGGACAGCGCCACCAGTAGGATCAGACCTGAAATCTAGCAGAGGAGAAGATGCAGATTTCTAGTCTCTGTCAAACCAAATCTCCACTTTAGAGTCCTAACTCTGACATTCTGATAAGAAATAACTGCACATACAGGTATTAGAAAGCCATAAAATATAGAAATATTAATATCAGCATTGCATGGGAGGATAGGACACTTAGTATCTCCAAAGTGCAAACAATACCTCTATAATTTCTATAAAGTCCTCAGGGGTGCAACGTATTAATAATGCTATTGAAAATCAAGCAGTGACAGCATTGTGCTCCTTGGAGCGAGGACCTTCCCTAACTAGTATTATTGCTATGTAATGTGTTTACCGCTGGCCATAAGAGGCTGGAGAGAGAGTGGGCAAATAGTGTAGCCAAGACAGCCAAGGTCCTGTTCACCCTCAGCACAGTCATAGCACACTTCATGGTGAGGAGGAAGACCATAATGCCCCGCAGAGTACGAATGGACTGTAGAGACAAAATACATTTTCATCCCTATTAATATTCACAAACAACATCCCTGATACACAATGTGTCCTTAAAATGTATTAGAACTGCAGTGTAATGCCAAATATACTGTTTTAATAATGCTCTGTCAGTGAACTACTCCTAGTTGTATTGTTAAAGATTTTTTGTTCATTTTCCAAGGTGTGGTGTTGTCACAAATTAAGCAGAACAAGCCTGTTTCTCAATATTAACAATGTGTTTTCCTCTCTCTCCATTCCTCTGTTTTCCCTCACTTGTTCCCAGGTAGCCAGCAGGCCGACATCAACATGTCCTCTGTGGCTGTGTCTCTGCAGCAGCTCCACAACTTCCATGATAATAAGGGCGTGATAGATGTGATAGACATAATACATTATTATCACCGTCAGCAGACTGACCTGCAAAAGAGAGAAACGGTGAGAAAGGGAAGTACGTTTATGCAACAGCGAAGTATAATCAGGTACATTTCAAACTTAGCTTTGACCTCCAAATATTTTTCCTGTGTGCTTTTCTTGACAGGTATGTTGGTTTAACAGCTACGGGTTACTTTACCCTTTCAGCGAGGTCAGTCATTGTGATCCTGTTTGCATTGCTGTGTGTGTGTAGCCAAGTTTGTGCGACTGTGGATGTGTACTGCTGTATGTTCAAGCTGCGAATAATTGTTTTTGACTCTAGAAGACTTACTTCCACCAAGTTGCAAGGTTTCCTCAAGTATCCCATCAGCCCCTGCTGTGATACATTGGACACTTGAAGACAGAGTTGTAGAAGAGATAAGAAGAAGAAGAGGAGCTGGGGGCGAGGAAGAGAAAATGTCAACAACCTTAAAATCTAATTTGATAGATTCGAGCTAAATATACAGTGTTAGTGCAAATGAACTGATTTGTCAGTATTGTATGCTGTAAACTTTAGTCTGTATGTTGCTTCGTCAGCTTTATGACACCTTTTAAAAACTCAATAGAGATAAAACTATTCTACCTGGCAGACCATAACAACATAGTCCCAGACAGCAGGAGTGTGATACACCCTGACTGACTGGACTTTGGCAGATGGCAGCAGGACTCCGATGGGGCTCTGCTCAGTGAGCAGCATCACACCGGTGAACAAGTTTGGTGCAGGGCTGTACAAGGTGAACTGAACCTTCAGGGCCACCGTCTGTCCACCCAGCCAGCCACCTGAACGCAGAAGCTTCAGTTTTGATGCAGCGTCGGATCTGTAGAAGAGCAGAGATAATGAATTCACACAGTTGATCACACAGGAAACTATTTCAGCTGTGATCTTCACTTGGGGGAAAAAAATTGTTTCCATCATGTGTGTGAGTGTGTACTTCTCACTTTGTGTGGCCTAAGCCAACTGTAGCATTCGGTCCTGAGCAGCAACCCAGGGGACCACATATCCTTGGCCGTGTTACCATGGAAACCTGGGAGATTTGAGTGTGTGTTGAGAGGATACTCTGCACCCCGACAAGAATAAGCAACACATAAGCAGCACAGAGACAGTCAGAATATAAATACACAGGTTAAAAAAAGGTACATGTATAAACAGTGAACTGTGGCAAGATGGTAACTTCTATTTCAATTTATTTCAAAGGGCTTTATTGGAATGAAAGATTAAAGAAACAATGTTGCCAAAGCACCAAAACATAATTAGTCAAATATGTAGAAAACACTCAACAATAGTAATTTGAACTACTACTTAATCCAACATTAAGATTAATATAAGTCAATTAAATACAGTATGTACAGTATATTCTTTGCATGTATGTGTGTTTGTGACAAATGCACAGTACAAAGTTGTTCATCATTTCTCAGTGTAATAAATTCTAAACCTTGAGCGATGCTGAAATTTGTCACAGGACTGAAGCAGCATAATGCAACACTCCTGCAACAAATCATGAAGGTTAGAATGTTCAGGCTTGATGGAACGGTTTTAAAAAAGAAGATGATTCAACAGCACCACAAACCGCAGCATCCAAAATCCTCCAGAAAGATTACAAAGTTGAATCATCCTCTCTTTAAAACAGTTTGTTATTTTGTCCATCTCATTTATATGAATGAGGATAGGCTAAGGTGATCACACAGTTCAACACTTCTCTAAAACAAAAACGGAGCATTAGGACTTGTTGCAGGACACTTGTATCAGGCTGCTTTACTTTCAACTGGCTGTACCTAATAAATTGGCAACTGAGTGAGTGTATATCTGCTCGTGGCTTGGGCTCATCTTTGTGAAACAGCACTCTCTGCAGGGGGATTTAGTGCAATATACAGGTATGTAATGATGTCTGGAGAGATTATTTGCTCATAATTAAGGTAAAATACAACAGATCCTTCATAAAAGATGTGATACGTTTTATTTAAGTGTAAAATGCTGTTATTTCACAAACAACAGAATATTAATATGCTATATTTATTAGTTTATATGGAAAATATTTTTTTAAATGTGTGCAAAATCAGAATACTTTCCTCTCCAGGCACAGTTTTTGGCAATTCAAGACATTTTTACTATAACCATAATTAAAATGAGTTAGAAAATGTTAAATACGTGGTAGAATATTACACCTAAATGCATCTTTTTGTTACTTACCCGCCTCTGACATGTGTCGGACATCTCCATCTTCTGCAGGATTGGATCTCCAATCATAATATATGACTGTTGAACAACATTTAAAAAAGGCATTGTATTGATATATAAATAAGATCTTTCCTCAAAAGGTACATTTTAAAGGATCATAAAGGCTTGTGTCCATGGGCATGTTAATTTTTTCACATAATTCTTGACAACGTGGTATCAGAACTGTCTTCTATCAGTATGCTTTATATAAAATTGAGTTTGCTTTAGAGCTTTTAGTCGTAGCTTACCTCAGTTTTGGATGATGCACTCTTGTACAGTAAATCAAGCAGACTTGTCTGTGTCCACCTCCACCAGTCCTCATGAGTTTGTATGGACATAAAAGCATTATCATGATTTCTGATGAAGGCAAACATGAGATTTTTCCATGTGTTAGAGGCGAATGACATTGATAAAGACAAATACTAGATGTGTCTGCAATACTTACCCCATAAAGTGTCTTCCGACAGCTCTATTGAGGTGGTAATGATCACTGGATGAGCTGCCATAGTTAATACACACCATCAGGAGAAGCATGGAGAAGCAGAGAGACACATCCCTGTACAACAAAGAAAACTGTGAGTTCCTTATACAGCTGTAAATCATATACAAACAGATGCACACGCACAGACAAAGCTTCACACCTCAGTGTTTTATGGATAAAAGTGTCTCTTCTTTTCTTCCCACGAATTTTCCTCAACTCTGCCGGAGCAGGTGGGTGCACGAGATGCAGGAACCTAGCTCTCCGACGAGCTCCGAGCAGCTGTCAATCAGAAATAGTTGACTTTACATTTGGATAGAAAAGAACAGAAGAGATTGAACTGTAACAGAGTCTGGGTATCACCTTCTCAAGGTATGAGCATCTTCTCTGGGGGGAAGCAGATGATGCAAACTGCTCTTCTTGTTGAATATTGTGGCTCCACATTTTTAAAGTCTCAAGACTAGAGAAACTATAAAAGTCTGATCTTTTTCTGTACCACCAGGAGACTGCCACAGCCACGGTAAGTATCTGGAAAAGAAGAAGAATAAGCTGGTAATTTTAATTAAGAATTAGGGATTACTCTAGTGTTTATTTGAAGTGCATATAGTTGACAAAAGCCATTAAATTACCACAGCCGGCTGGATGAGGAAGATGCAAGACATCAGAGAGAAGAAAAGAGAATGTATCCAAAGCAGAGCCTTGCTGCTGCTGAATCTGACACATGAAAACACACACATAGACACAGTTACAGTGTGACAGTGCCACTTACACAATGTTACAATGACACAGCATGAAATACATTTTAGAGAAACTCAGAATTTCGCAATCATCTATCTACTACCTCATTCCCACCACCACAGAGAGTACCAAGCAGGAGAGGGACGACAGAAGACACAGTGTCCAGGCCAGATAGTGACACCACTGGGATGTTGGTCTGAGTCGTCTTTCCCTCTGTTGACCAGGCTTTGATGTTTGGTGATGGCTGCCTTCCTCAAAGCCCCAGTCTGATGAACATTTTCCAGGAGTGTCCTTCTCCTGTTGAACCTCCTCTTGACCTTCAACATTCAAACAAGCTTTTTGGGTTCCGTTAAACCTGCTGCCTTCATTTAAAAGCTCAAGCTCTTTTCCCTGAGCTGCCTGATCGGCATTGGTCCCTTTAGAAATGAGCAACAGTTTTTGAATGGCTGGTCCCACGCTGCTCTCAAATGCTACAGCATCCTCCTTTCTTCTAGCCACATCTGGTTGGAAAACAGACTCTTTATCTGTGTCTTTCATTTCTGGAAACGTAGTGAACACTGACTGGAGGTCCGTGTCCTACAATGAAAAAAGAAGGGTCAGACAGTGATGTGAGAACAAAAACACGGAAAAAGGGGAAGAAAAAAACACTCAAAGGTGTAACCTGGTATTTCTTCCTGCAGGTGTCCCCCTGCTGAAAGCTGCTCCAGGACACATGGGATTCATTTACTGAAAGAGCATCTGCAAGGAAATCAGCGAAATGTAAAAAGATTACATAAAAAATTTGAATAATGCATAATGGTAAAGCCACGTGGAAGACATCAGAAGACATCTTAACGCCCTAACCTTCTAAACAGTCCTTTTCAGTCATTTGGCTCTTCACATGTTGGACTCCAGACCCCGTCAGCTTGACCCCACGCAGTCGAAACAGCAAAGATATCACTGTTACTCCAGGCAACACTGCAAACACACTTAAAAGTCCCGCTGTTACCGAAACAGCTGACATATCGATAAAGCCCAACTCAAACAGCAACTGTGAATAAGAGATAAGAAACCTAGCATTGTAAATTTTACAGCCCTTGTACACCAACTCTTCAACTTTGAAGGTTTTGTGAATCTACCTGATCGTCTGTTTGTGATATGATTACTGTGTTGACACATGCATAGCCCAACAGCAGCAGCAGACACACGGTAAGTCTTTGGGTATGTGTGAATGAGTTGGGGCTGGGGCAGCTGTACACAGACATCCAGGTGTGGAAATCGGCCATGTATTCAGATAGCTTGAAACCCAACATCTGCAAGAACAGAGATGGACAACCAGCATCAAACTGAGGCAGATCAAAATGTTCAAATAAGTGGGGTTTTTTTTATGTGTGATTGTTTTATCTGTATAATACCTTAGCAAATCCTATTCCTCGAGTGCAAACACGCAGCTCCCTCTCCACTCGGCCATCACCTTTGTTCACAGCCAACCAGCACTGACCGACAAACAGCCATCTTCTCACACACCCCCTGCTCACCTGAATTCAAAGTAGATGAACAAACCATCTTGTGGATCTAATTGAAATTCACATCTTTGGGGAAAAAACTAGACCGATGCGCTTTACCTCAGATACCTCCACTTGTTTGAGGTACCAGTCTGGGGAGGGTCCAGAGTTGTCGTGCCAGATGTGAACCCCCCACACCGGGCCCAGGCTGTCCGCTGTACTGTGGAGTAAAGACAGGAAGTAAAAAGTGTTGCATACTATACAATAAATTGATTGTATGATGTAAAAAACAAAAACGTATCTTATTTTTCTTTATCTTGATGAAGGTAAAAAAATTGAGATTTTACCTCAGTATAAAGGTGTTTTGAGAGTTCCTTCTGAACAGAGTGCATCCTGGGACTTGTAGTTCTCTCGTCTGTGAGGCCCCATCTTCACCATACAGCACTATGTAAACCTGAGATGTAAAAGTTTCCTAAATATATTTTTTGATGTGAATGTCTTGCTTGGAGGAATATGAATAGCAGTTTCCTCATTTGGTTCATAATCAGAATCATCAGACTCAGAATTGACCTCCAGAAGGTCTTCATCTTCAGAAACATCCTCCTCTATTTCACTGTCATGATCAGAGATGAGTTCCAGAGCCTCCAGGGCTGTCACCTGTTTACTTCTGCTGCTCATTTTGTAAAGCTCTGACAGAGAGTATAGCATATGTAGCTGCAGAGTGTAATGTTGGTAGGACTCCCTTGCAGAGAATCTTTATATGTTTTGCCCCTCCCCTGCTGAGTGTCCACTCAATGTGGGCGGAGTTTCCCACAGGAACAGAAAAGGTTCATGTCAAAAGTCATAACACCTGCATTCACGCACTTTACAGATGTGGTCAGTGTGTGTGTGTGTGTGTGTGTGTGTGTTTGTGCGTCGGGTGAAATATGTCCCACAGTTGCAAAAAAACAAATAGTATTTGACACTTCTGACCCCTTCCACTTTGACTTATAAACATGCAAGATTTTTTTTACTTTAAAATGTGTCAATTTGAC
>OMNN01096225.1:0-22965 GCA_900302755.1 Chromis chromis
AGTTGCAAATGCTTTGGTACATCCATGCAAATGATTATGTACAATTCTCTGCTGTTTCCTACATTATCAATTGCTTATGTCATGTTGATCAAAATGTATTATAATGGGTCTCTGTTGAATAGTCTCACCCCCCACAACATTTAGGCATTAGTTCATCGCATAAGTCTTTACATGCAAAATGGTTGAACAAGTTGTCATAATATGTCAAGCATATTTCTATGCATTTCCATTTGACTTTTTTTCTAAATCTGTCCGGAACTGGTGAATCTTGACTTTCTCTAATGAGAGGAACTGTGTGAAGCATTAGATCAACCAATGATCAACCAGTTTTCTGAAATAGCTCAAAAGGTGCATCTCATGAACCATCAACTGGCAAATATATATACAACCGGAGCATTTTGTGTCTTCTGGATATAGCGTATAATGGAACTGGAAGCAAGTGAACCACCGCACAACTTCATCTACATGGATGAGGCTGGCTTCAACCTAACGAAACGCAGAAGGTGTGGTCGAAATATCAGCCACAGAGCTACAGTTGATGTGCCAGGCCAACGGGGCGCGAACAAAACCATGGGTGCTGCTATCTCTAAAAATGGTGTGCTAACGTATATTCAGATTATTGGGCCATACAACACAGAGCATCTTGTCACCTTTTTAGACACTCTCTACAGGGATCTCATCCCTGAACAAGAGAGGGGTCAGGTTGGAGATAACTTGCCAAAGTACATGATAGTTTGGGACAATGTCAGTTTCCATCGCTCCAATATGATAAGGCAATGGTCTGCGGCCCACAACAGGATGCTGATGGAGTTCCTCTCATCCTACTCCCCATTCCTTAACCCCATTGACAAATTTTTCTCAGCATGGAAATGGAAAGTATAGATCACCAGCCACATACACAGATGACCCTTCTGGCTGCCATGAATGCAGCGTGTGATGACATCACAGCAGATGCCTGCAGAGGCTGGATAAGACACTAAAAGATTCTTTCCACGCTGCATCGCAAGAGAAGATATTCGTTGTGATGTGGATGAGAATTTGTGGCCCAACAGGAACGTCAGGAGGTGTAGGAAGACTGCACTGTAATTCCTACAGCACTGCATGTACAGTTTTCCCTAAGGAGATTGCCCTATGTTCACATTTCTACTTTTGTTTTTTTTCTTTGAGCTATGCAGCGCTGTCTTTTCCTTTCTGTATATCACAATGACATGATCTGTCAACAAATTATAGTACAAACAGTAAAAGCGTAATTGTGAATCTTGTCCAGTCTCTTGCAATCAATCTCTCACATACACTAAGGTGTAACTTACAATTTACAATAATCGTCATCAAAACTTTAGCCATAGTTTACATCAGAACATCTCTCTGTTACGAATGGTTCGAAGACTCAAGTGCAGGACAACAAGACTCAACACAGAATTTCCAAAAAACAAATATTTTAATAATCACAAGAACTATATACAAGCGAAACAGAAACTGAACAACTCTAATCAGAACTAGGTATTACCAAGCTAGGAAAGAGTACGAAAGATAAGGGCAAACTAATCTGTGAGAACAGAAACAGAAAGTAGACTGAACTCCTAACAATGAGTACGATAATAAACTCAGCGAACACTAACTGACTGAGTTTCAACAGACGAACTAAATATGTACATCAGTACATACTAACTAGCGAGCAGACTGACAACAGAATCACAAAACATTTCTAACAAGACGTATTCATAACTTAACTGAGGGTAAGCTGAGAGAGTGGACTGAGCAGGACTAGGCAGGTGGAGAATGGTGTGTTGCAGCGGAGATGGCGTGGTGGCGGCAGGCAGTTGGAAGCGAAGGTGAATGGTGAGACGAGCCGGGGAATGGCGAACAGGTGAAGTGAGGAGAATCCTCAGAGAAATGACTCAGATAATGTGGCAGAGCTGGCAGGAGGAACTGGAGGAATCCCGTGAGAATCTGTCCGGTTAATGCAGAGGCTGGCGGGTGAATGCACACAGCGACAGACAGATGATCCAAATAGGCTGTTCAGCGGTCTGGCGACGAGTCATGATCTGAGTGAGGCTTTTATCCGGTAGCAGAGTGAATGCCGTTGGTAATCAGACTTACCTCATTTCATTAAATTAGGTGTTTTTGAGACTGATTCAAGTTGGAAATGCTCAGATATGGCGCTGACAGCTTATTTTGCTCATTATGTGTATCCTATCTTCTAAAACGCCATTCCTTGCACGCCATGCCTTGTTTTTGTTCCCAATACTGGCTCTGCCTGTTATTGATTTGGGTGTCCTCCTCTTTCCAGCTCCGTCATGCCATTTCCATTCAGATTCGGATTTGCTTCATTGTCAACAAGTGCAACGAAAGGTAAGGTGCAGGCCATTCAGTGCAAAAGACAAAAAATATATAAAAAATATATAAAAACTTTGTGATAATAAAAACACAATATAACAAGATGAAATTAAACTAAATAAGCACAGTCTAAAACACAGATTGAAAAGGTATGTACATAAGGTGCAGAGAAGCTGTATCATTATCATTGTTGGTCCATTTTTGCCTTTTTGCAGCAACTTATTGCAGTTTTCATCACTAGCACCAGGTTGCCAGTTACTAATCTGGTTAATCACAACTCACTTTGGTAGCTTTTCACTGTCTCCACTGCTGACCTTGAATAGGCAGTTAATTATTCAGTTCCCTTTTTTCACCAACTTTGTCCCATGCCAGGTTCCTGACAAGCCCCACCAACCCCACCAACCTGTGATGACCACTGTTGCCATTCCTCACAGGAACTTCTCAGTCAGTAAACCCCAAAAGATTAGATTCCAGCCTTCAGATGCCTCTAGTGGTTTCCAATGTAGAAAATGGGTTCTCAAATGACTGACCGAATTAAAAACATAAATAAAACTGCCCCTTTATCAAACGCTTCAATAAGTACAAAAAAAAAAAAATGTTGAGGGTCTGCTGGGCACAGACGCAATTAGCTAAGTTTAAAAAGACCAAAAATATCTGTAACTTAGGAGTGTCAATAGGTACTAAACCTAAAGCCTTAGTTCCATGATTCTAATGTTTAAAATTTATCCACAACTGAAACCTTGCTTGACCCAAATGTGCTCCTCCCTTTTCATATTACCATGCATGCTCAGGAATCGGACACACTGGGTAATTGAAAACAAGCATGAATACTATGTTTACCACAACTGTCACGCATGATAAACAGGATCTCCTTTTCTAGAAAAGAGAACGCAAAATCAATTCACTTTGCTATCATGGCATCTTTGGGAGACTTGTCATGAGAGTGGCAGTCATTGAGAAAAGGTTCGGAAGCAGCTGAGAGTGAGGATTTTCAACACACTTTGAAATGGAAATAGATGATGTGACCACAAATAAGAAAAATAACATGTATTGCACAAGTTATAAAACATTTGGGCTTAATGAAAATAGATGGAGAGTTGTGCAATATTTACATTTCATTACATTGTTGTATTGTTATTTATATTGTAGGCCAAGATAAGTATTTGTTTGTGTCTACATACCAGTCTCATTTCTGGGTTTCTAATTGTTTTTCCACCATGTAGAACAAAACTGTAGACATCAAAACTATGAAATAACACATTTATATACATAAAGGCAGCACATAAAAGGGGCAAATGTATGTAAAGTTTTGCACACTCTCCATTCCTCTCAACCAGCTTCATGAGGATGCCATTTAGGATGTTTTTAGAGTTTTTAAGCCGTTTCCACACATGCTGAGCATTTATTGCCTGCTTTTCTTTCACTTTACGCTCAAACTCATCCCAAATCCCAAATGGTGATGGTGGACGCCAAGTTATCTGCAGCACTCCATCACTCTGCTTCTTGGACAAAAGGTTCTTACAAAATCTTACAGATGTGTTTTGGATACTAATACTACTAATGGTTTCATTAAGCCACATGCGATGGTGTTGTATAATAAGTTGTGGTAGCCAATAGCCAGACTGAGTAGGTGTTATCTCAAATTCTTAAATAAATTTCACACACGCACCATCACACCTCCTTGACCATGCTTCAAACCACACATGCAATTATCATCTGTTTTCTTTGAGTCTCTCCCATGGTGGCTGAAAACCAAAATCTCACATGTGGCCAAATTGGGACCAAAATCCAGATCTTGTCTGTACCTGATCTTTCTTGGTCTAGCCAGTTCTCTTCCTCCACTTGATCTGCCTCATTAGTGGTTTCTTGCAGCAGTTAAATCATGTAGGGCTGTTGATGTTGAGATGTGTGTGCTGCTTGATCTCCGGGAAGTATTGACGTGAGCTCTTAGTTGAGATGCTTTAAATTGGAAAATTCTAAGGCTGATGACTTTAATAAACTCTTTGTTTTCCTTTCCTTGGACAGTCATCATGCAACCCAGTTTGATGACAACATTGGATTGGGTTTTTTTTTTTACACCTTTTAAAGAAACCTTGATGAAAGCTCTTGAACTTTTTCACACTGACTAGCCTTCATTTATTTCTTGTCTTTTCTTTTAAGGTGCAGTTCTTGGCATGATATAGAATACTTTGTCTACTTTAAAGAATCTGAAATAGAAAACATATTTTGTTTTGTTTTCATTTTCTTCTCGCTACATATTTTCTTAGTTTGACTGGCCTAAACGTAGGAAGCTAATTCACTGCTTACACGCAAAAGCAATAACTATCAACCTGAAATATCAAGTGCAAAAGGACAACTTAAGGCAGAAACTGTACAATTCTGTGTGGCTGCACTGAGAAGTGTGTATGTACACTTCACCATGCAGAGCTGACTCAAAGGAGACTCAGCAACTTGTGACTGTTGGCTTTACAAATACGGATCGGCATACAAAATAATCTCTAAAGCACTTTAAACAGTGATGTTGGCATTCAGTGTTCTTCTGTGAATGACCACCCATTGATTTTATTTGTCCCTATCTTCATGTATCTACAGCATCAGCACAAAGAGGCCCCTTGGTCACGGTCTGTATTTCCCAAATCTTTGAAACTGCAAATAGTCTACTACAGTGTGTCGTATTGTCTAAACACCACAAAAACGTCAGCAGCCACAGCCAGCAGGACAACTTCAAAGTGCCAAATACTTGATGAGTTATAATGCATCTCCATTTACTCAAGTATTTTTTTCCCTTGATGACTGGTTCCTCCAGCTTACAGATTTTTTTTCACAAAGTTGCTGTTAAAAATCTGAATAGCAGGGTTCTGAAGGGATTCGACACGGTACTCCTTGCACTGAAAAGGTTCTTTGTACCTTCGTCATGTAAGCTCACAGTTCACAGCGGAGAGTGTCTCACGTGATAAAACCAAAGAAGCAGGACGATTTCCATCCTGAGAAAATTTAAGCTTGGTGTAATTTTGATGCTTCATTAACCGAGAAATCAGTGACTGCATATTTGTTTAGTCAAAATTGACTGTCCATATTATACCAGATCTGTCTGATAACATAGACAATCACACCAAAGTTTAAGAAGAGATAGTAAAATAAAAGTATGTCCAGTTCTGGTAGACAGTGACAAACCAAACATGTGAAAAGAATGGATCAGAGCTTCACTTGCAGGCTTTGATGAACCGTGGACACTTGTGATGCTCCAAACAAACACACAGTAGCCCCTGATGCACGTGCAAACAAGTGATCCGCATGTGTTGTTGTCACAGCTTAGATTAACCTATATTGATGTAGCGGGAAGTGTTGCGATGTCCTGAGAGCTTCGTGAAAAAACAGGAACAGAAAAGAGGTTGGGGTGGATGACGCATACAAAGGATCCATCTATGACAGAAGGGATGAGGGTCTGTCTGTCTGCTCCATAAGGAAAGCTTCACACACCTTACCAAACAGAGTTGTTGCAGTTGGTTACCATGACCATGACTTTTCTCTAACACTAATCAAATAGTTGCTGTTGCCTGATCATGAGAAAAAGGGCCGCTGGTGGGACAATGTCTTGGCAAAGGACATCAAAAGGCTCATACATGGTTGTTGTGAATATGAACATTCTGTACAAACCTACCTGAACCTGACATGTAAGGGTAAATGTATTACATTCTTCCAACCACTTGACTATGTTACCCCCCAATTTATTACTAATATGACTACTGTTAGGATTTATTATTTTTATAAAGGCACTGTTAGCTTAGCTCTGATATTAATACCATACACACATACACATAATATATCTATAATGTGCATTTAACGCATGAGCTGTGCTGGCCTGACCATGTGTTTGATGTTAAACCAAGAGTGATTGGTCACTAGCAGCTGGGCCTAGGGACTGAGGGGCCACATACTGAAGGGACAAGACAGGTGATATTCAGAATAAATCAGCAAAAAGAGAGAAGTAGTTTGTCTTCTATCCCAAATAAACGAACGCGCATCTCAACACTACATAATTCAATTCAAATCAATTCCATTTTATTTATATAGAGCAAATTCGCAACATACAGTTGTAAGAAAAAGTATGTGAACCTTTTGGAATTTCATGGTTTTCTGCATTAATTTGTCATAAAATGTGATCTGATCTTCATTCAAGCCAAGGGTATTGACAAATATAATGTGCCTTAAATAAAACCACTAAAAAATTCTGATCTTTCATGTCTGGTCTCTGACTTGGCCACTCCAAAAGGCAGATTTCGTTTTTCTGAAGCCATTCTGTTGTGGTGTTTTGGGTCATTGTCCTGTTGCATCACCCAACTTCTACAGAGTTTCAGCTGACGTACAGACATTCTCACATTATCCTGAAGAATTGTTTGATACACTTGAGAATTCATCTTCCCCTCAGTGATTGCAAGCTGGCCAGGCCCTGATGCAGCAAAGCAGGCCCACATCATGATGTTTCCTCCACCATGCTTTACGGCTGGGATGATGTTTTCATGATGATACAGTGCCTTTTTTTTACACCAGATGTAGTGCTGTGTGTTCTTTCTTCAGTCTTAGGTTTATTAGTCCACAAAACATTTTGCCAATACCACTGTGGAGTGTCAATGTGCTCTTTCGCAAACTTCAGGCAAGCAGCAATGTTCTTTTTAGTAAGCAGTGGCTTCCCTCATGGTGTCCTGCCATATACACCCTGCTTGTTCAATGTTTTACCTACTGTAGACTCATGAACACAGATGTTAGCCAGTTCCAATGATGCCTTCAAATCTCTGGCTGTCACTCAGGTTGTTTCTTTACCTCATTGATGAGTCTTCGTTGTGCTCTTGGGGTCATTTTGACTGGGTGCCCACTTCTTGGTAGAGTAGCCACAGTCCCAAAGAGTCTCCATTTGTAGATGGTTTGCCTAACTGTAGCCTGGTGAATTTCTAAAGTCTTTGAAATCACTTTGTAACCCTTTCCAGCTTTATGTAAATCAACAATTCTTGATCATAGATCCTCTGAAAACTCTTTTTGGCGAGGCATGGCTCACATAAACGTATTCTTCTTGTGCGGAGCAAATTTAAAAAGTTTGGAGGTGTGGACTAGAGCTACTTTGACTGATAAAAACCACTCAAACTCATCTTCTCAACCAGACTCCAGGTAGCCTATGCAAACACCTGACTCCAATTAGCTTTTTTCAGGTCATTAACTCAAGGGTTCATCTACTTTTCCCACTAGCTCTGTGAGGTTTTTATGGTTGTTCTCAATAAAGACATGAAAGATCAGAATTTTTTTGTTTTTATTTTAGGCACATTATATTTGTCAATACCCTTGACTTAGATGAAGATCAGATCACATTATATGACAAATTAATGCAGAAAACCATGAAATTCGAATAGACTGTAATACTACCACCATCACCATGCTTGACAGTAGGTTTGGTGTTCTTGGGGTTAAGGGCCTCACCTTCTTTCCTCCAAACATATTTCTGGTTATTGTAGCCAGATGGCTCAATTTCTGTTTCATATGACAACAGAACTTTCCTCCAGACGGCATTTACTTTGTCCATGTGATTCGCAGCAATCTTCAGTTGAGGCTTTAAGGAGCTGCCTCTCAAGGGAGGTCTTCCTTTTTGCATGGCAGCCTCTTGCCACATTTGATTTGTTTTATCCAATCTGTAATATTTGAACTACAAGTCCTTTTCCAAAATTGAGCGATCACCTTTTAAGAAGCTGAGGTTCATCAATGTCTGTTCATTTTCATTATAATTATGTCTTTTAGGATGGATGCCAATTAGAAACAGTTTAGAGTCCAATAAAATTATTTTTGAAATATTTTTTTCACATGTTGTGCTGACCTCTTCCCAAAATGTTTTAATCTCTCTGCACTGCCAAAAACATTGAAACCGTGTTCCTTTGGCCTCTGTGCATTCAGTGTATATATATTATAGGTTTGCAGGAGTTACCTATGTTCACATTAATGAATTAGTCCGTGCCGTGTGTTGTCTGAGTAGGAGTTGTAGAACAGGCAGATTTCCACTCTGCTGAAATTTCAGTTTCCAGATCTTCCTTCCGAGCACGTAGCTTATATTGTGAGCTCTCAGATGAGTAAGATGGAAGCATATTATAGAATTCAGATATGATGCCCTTTTTAACACTCACCTTTGTTATCAATGTTTCAACAAGTGACTGTAGGGGTTTAGTAAGTATATTGTTTTGATTTGCTTTTACAAAGCTTCTAAGTTGTAGGAATTTTTAAAAAAGCGTTTTCTGTTCAGATGAAACTTATGCTTCAGTTGTTCAAAAGACATCATGATATCAGAATTTGATATCATGCTACCCAGCTGTTGAACGTGCTGTCAGTGTGACATTTTTACTGTTGTTGGTCAGTTAGACCTGAACATAGTCAGAGCCTCTGAACTCAGTTAGTACAATAAATTTTAGCATAACATGCTAACAAAGCTGTAACCAATGGCACGTTATTGAAAGCTCCTCACGGATATTATACAATAAATCCTGTTATTAAGAAACGTGTCATATATTCCAGGTTACTGACTCTCATCAAAACAAACGACACAGAAGGCAAGTAGAGGCCCCTCCGCTTCCAAGCGTCGGTGTCACATGACCACAGGAGCGTAACTTGATTGGCTGGGCGGTGGTTCGACTCAGGCCAGAATGGATTATTTCCGCCTAAGTCCCCGGATGTGAACAGCAAATTTTTTGACAACTAATTTTGAACATTGAATTTTTTACACCTCAAATTTTTATACTTTGATTTTTTTACACCTCGAATTTTTATGCTCTGAATTTTTACACTTGAAATGAAATTTTGATGAGCTAAATTCAGTCATTAAAAAATTCAGATACATAATTTGAATGCAAATAAAATTCAAAGTTAGAAATTCAACAGCTTTTAAAATTAAAAATCGGATGAGTCTGATTTGCTTCCATACCATAAAACCTTTCATTTTCACCCTAAGAGACTGATTTTCTTTCCTGTGATTGTCACCAATAGGAGCTTTAAAAATATAGAGTATGATGCTAGTCAGAGACATACTTTATGAGAAAAAAATTATTGAAGGTACATTTTTTTGCACTTATGGCCAATATTAGGACATTCATGGAGCAGGTGTGATAGGTGAAACCACTTCAATAGTGGTCCCAACTGGAAGAATTATATAATATTGTTACTGGGCTAAAAGAAAAAATGTGGTATTCCAACTCACAGTACTTCCAGTGATTTAATGAAAAGTGGTACCATGAGAAATCAATGTCAAATGTTCAGTTGACGAAAAACATAATTTCAATTAATTTTTTAAATCTCCTGTTGGTGCCAATCACAAGAGAGAGAGAAATCAGCCTCTTAGGGTGAAAATAAAGGTTTTATGGTTGGTGAAATATTGGAGTGGACAGAAATATTGACATGTTTTGACTAAATTTACACCATCATATAACTGATTTGCATTACTCTATCAAAGCAGGGTTGTACCATTGCATACCATATTTACATTTCAATGAGCCTGCACAATTTCAGGACTGTAGCTAATTTATTTCTCAGGTTATGGCACTTCAAACATTGCTACACAGATTGGCGCTAAGAAAACAATGCAAACACCAACCACATATGACCCCAACTTAAGAATTAACTCAAAAACTAATGTTACCTATAATCCCAGATCTACACATGGTCAACTCTATCAATATTCACCATTTAAAAAAACAACAACAATCAGTCGCATTGAAGTTGGTCATGTATGGGGCATTTGGTGAATTGAGGCAGAATGACCCACGTACTGTCATGCCCAAGTTTATGTATGTACATGCAGAGCTGAGTATACAAAATTCCACTTCATTACAGTAACAAGAGTAAATGTAATTTGTTATTCAATCTGTTCTACCAGAGTCACATTTTTAATAGCAAATTATGGAACTATGAAACAGTACAGTATTACATTATATCACATACAGATCTGGACTGCTGGAAACCAGACAGTGAAAATGGTATACACCAATACACTAACTGTAACTACTAATCAGTTTCTAATAAGCTAAATGAGCTAGTCATGTGGTACTTGGTTGTTTAAGCTGAAAACTCCCATTTTGTATTCCAAAAGGGATCCAGGGTCCTATCTGGCCTCTCAGCCTGATAACAAATACAGATGGGTAGCAAATTACAGGAAAAACCTGAACCTTTGATAAACCTATCGCCTTAAAGGGTCAGGTAACTGAAATTCAATACAAACTTGTTTTGATGAAAGATTTCTATCCTGATAGGAATGGTCTCTTTCAGGATAACAGTGCCTTCATAGGACACAATGGATCACTGAATGATGAATATTAAAATGTTGTGTATCACATGCTATATAGCCTTCACAGTCACCAGAACTCAACCCAAATTAACAACTGTGAGAGATTTTGGACATGTTAAGTCAGTTCTCTCCACCACTATCATCAGAACACCAAATGTTGGAATATCTTTCAGAGGAATGCTGTTCTATTTCTCTAGTCGAGTTTTAGAGACTTACTGAATCCTTGCCAAACTGGAACTAAGCTGTTCTGCATATCACATGGTGGCTCAACACCTTGCTAAGACAGTTTATGTGGTTTTTCGTTAAGTCTGCCACCCATCTGTATAACAAAGGTCTGATATGTTTTTCGGTGTTCAGTCTTGTGCTGGAGTCTGTTGGTCAAAGGAGGGGCTGCAGCCAGCTTGAGGTTGTCATTACAGACACCCAAAAAAAGAGGGAGAAGGGAACAGAAGTCATCTTTGAAATCTAATGTTTCCCTGTCTGGTGCTCTCATGGCTGGATTTGATGCTCCACATATGAAGCCTCTAACTCTTGCTGTCATTAACTTTGATCACTATATTGGAATGGCGAACAACAACCACATCAGAAATATGCAGGTAAAATAATTTAAAAAAAGAATGGATTACTTCTCAGATGTCATAGTATGCTCTGTAATGGTTAGCTTGAATATGCAAGAGCATTTATGCAAGACAGTTACTCCTTTTAAAATCTACTACAAAAAGATTATTATTATTAATCAAATTTAAATGGCAATTTTTGTGGTTGAGTGATTCCTGCACATTTTGGGATGTGTATGCTGGCATGTGGGGCAGACATTGTCTCTCTATATGTGTGGGGAGCAATACTGACAAGTTGGCTTCGGTAGAGGTGTGCTTGCCGCTGGCAGAGCCCCATCCGGCTCAGCAACATCAGAATATCTCTATGAAATGCTTTGGTCAGGATAGCATAAAAAAATGGGTGTGCACAAGAGTTGAGAGGATAGAAAAGCACCAGCAGCACCTATGGAGAAAAATATAAATCAGCCTTTACTTTAAACAGAAACATGTTTAGATTAAAGCTTAAGAATAATTCACACCTTAGAATCTGTGAACGTCATCAGTGGTTGGTGGAGAGCTGCAGACAAACCATAGAAACAAATGGGAGCCAGACACAGAAAGTTAGTGAAAATGAGAACAGCCATGCGCTTGGCCATGCTGGTGTCACATCTGCTGGAAGCATGCTGGGGATTGTGCACCATACAGTAGATATGGAGGTAACATAAGCATACCACTATAAAAGCGAGGACATTAACAATCAGGACAGAAACAATGTAGGTCCGAGCAGCAATTGTCTCAGTGTCCATAGGTAAGCAAATGCTGACTTTCTGGTAACTGCTGACACCAACCACTGGCAGCAGTGCTACGATCACACACAACAACCACCCGATGAGCATTAGCACCGCTGCATGGCGTAACCTAATTTTTCTGTCCGGCCTCATTGCATAGAAGATGGCATGCCAGCGCTGAAGGCTGATGAAAGTTAATGTGAACACTGATAACTCACTGGCAAACACTGATAATGTCCCTGCTAGATTGCAGCCAGTTCCTGTTTGCCAGGCAATAGCATAATGGTAATAATGGGAGCGTGTGTAGAAGTCAACTGATGCAATAAGCAGCAAGTATATCCCCATACAGCAGTCTGCAAATGCCAGGTGACCCAAAAGAAAACGTGTAACAGACAGCTTCTGTTGGTTGGTCAAAAGGATGAACAACACCAACAGGTTGGCTGAAATGGCTAACAAACTGACCACCCAGATCAAAACCCTCAGAAAGTCTTGACTCATTATATCTTCACAGGGGTTCAGAGCATCAGGCAGTGGGGTACATAAGAGTCCATTGTTGGTGTGAAGTTCATTACATAGTGCAAAGTCAAAATCTTCACTGGCATGCTCTTTAGATAATTCCATATAAAACAGACCTTCATTCTGAGACTGTCTGGTCGGGCAAATGAGGCTGTTGCTGGGAGTGTGATTTGTCCTGCCAGTTCTTGGAAGACCAAAGCTGTCTGTCAGATGATGGGAGATTTTGTGTCCAACATATCTTTGAGAAAGAGCTTCAAAGGATTCCTGCAGCCTCCCTGAAGCAGTCCCCGTCAGGTTGCAGATAACTGCCTCAGAGTATCTTAACATAGATGAGAAGAATAATTAAACAGTGAATGAACTATCAACACTTCTTGAGATGCATGCAAATGTTGCATACGTGGCACTACACCAGAGAATCTTGTAAGAAATTTAATAAAACTCTATACGCAGTTATAATGTCTGTCCTCAGAGCTTTGTCACAAAAAGCCACCCTTGAAACCACATTGGCCACCCCAGATCTAACAGGTTGTGTTCATTCACTAAAGCTCCGATGTCCAGGTTTCAGTGAATGCAGCTATGGTGTCGAGTGCAAGTGATGACTGTGTAGCAGCAGCTAGTCAGCTGTGCAGCCAAACACCAAAGAAAGCACAAAGACACAGTTTCACAGTAAACAGAGGCTCATGCTTAAACCTCAAAATGTTAACAGGAGCTGAAATTTAACTTACTGACCTCAGCTTTTTGTAGGAGTCTTTCCTCTGAGCTTAATGGATACCTGCATCCTTACTGATCATGAGTATGTCCAAAGAGAAAGAGCTTTGCACATTTACACACAACAGCAATAGCTTCATTAATTGCTTATAACAGGGGCTTAGGTAAACAACACTGTTTACTTTTCTTCACCTCAGACAGGTGAGCTGTTACACACAGAGTCACAGTTTATAAGCTGCAGTAAAATAATTTGTTACACAGCTGAATAATCGATAAAGTTGAAAAAAAAAAGTGTCATCTTTTTTTGTTTTTTATTAAGATTATTCAGTTTCACACCAAGGTATTTGCAGCAGTGACATTATTGTTTGTATACACTAGTTGCATCATGGGACGTACCCTCTCTGATCAATCAAGTAACTATCAAAATATAGCAATGGGTAGCAATACAGAAACATTTTATTGAAGTAAGATAAACTGTCATCACATATGGCCAAAATCTTCAATATTTAAATCATAAATAAACTCTGGATATCTTTGGAGCATCTTTTGTCCTGGAATATTTAGATTGGTGGTGACACTAATACCCCAAATGATAAATGTACCTGTATTAGTCTATGTACATGAGATAAAGCTTCACTGTAAAGTAAGGACCAAGTGTGTCAGTATGTGATTTCTTAGCCACCTAAATGACAGAGTTTTCAAATAACCTCCATACAACAACAGCATAGTAAGATTCCTGATATTCATTTATGGCTTTTGGTTTTTGTGTGCCACCCCAAAACCTTCTGTGTCCCCATCTTGCCACCCTTATTAAAAATTCAGGCACCCTGAAACTGGAGGTCAATTAAATCAAAATTTAAGGCCTGCAATCACACGGCTGATTAATGTAATTAGATGTGATAGAGTCCATTAATATTCAATATGAAATATGAATGTTTTCCAGTTATGTAAGTGTTGCCCAAATTTTAATAAGGGCAATTTCAACCCTGAAGTGTAGTTATTGCTACAGTCTGTAAAGAATCTGCTGCTAACATTCCGATGCCAGACCCCACAGCTCGCCTGCAGGGGTTTTGTGTCCATGGCCTGACAGGCAAGAACTGTTTTGGTGGCAGTAGGGGAACTTACACAATGTTAGGCAGGTGGTTGTAATGTTGTGACTGAATGGTGTCAACAATTGTCAGAGGCCAGCAGCAGCTGAGCTCTTATTTAATGAATACACTATACTGTGGGCATAAGGGTAGTTTGGTATGTAAAGGACAAATACAGGAAGAAAAAAGCACAGTGGGAACTGTGTAGATAGGCAGAGTAGGTACTTTCAATTCTCCTACTTACCCTCTCCATCTTTTCAGCATTTTAAGACCACAGCAATGGCTTGGGAATGTTAGTTCAGCACTCTGTAAATGGAGAAAGGCTCCAAATGGGGGAAGTACTTTGAGGGCCCATGTGTTTTTAGCTTGGAGCTTTTCAATGGTCTCCATACCTATTGAAGGCAAAGAGCTTATTTTGGTTTCTGAAAGGTCTCTGGAAAGACAGAAAAGAGCTGAGATTAATTCATGACGGCACAAAACTGGCTCCTTCTGTATTTTATTGAATGCAAAAATATTTAAAAAAAACTAATATTAATTATTCAAAGAAGAATCCTAATTCCTCATTTAGCAAAAATTGTACTTTTGAGTCACTCACAAGTGAGTTGGGCCATGAATCACACCATAAAATGCAAATTCATCTATTCGTTCCAAATCCACATTTCTGTGTAGGTACCTGAACAATGGAGAATAGATGGGGGGCAAGGTAACATGGTCAGAATGTATCTGTTTTGTTGTTGTTGTTTTTTTACTACTTATAATTCCCTCTACTAACATACAAAAATTATAATAATTTTAATACTTAATCAAATCATTCACTATAAGACAACAGTAGTATTCCAGCCAGCCCAGTTGGTAAAGTTAAAATACATACAGAAAGACACCAAATAAAAACAAAGAATTTGCATGTGAGTAAATTAGTAGTGAGTTAAATCTTGTGTTAACACTTTGAGCACTTGTTGTTTCACCCATACACTTCCTCCAGTCTGCTCCCATTGAAAGCATAGTGCTGGATCTCTTTCACACCATTGTTATTCAGCATGCTTAAAAAGGAGAGAGAAAAAAGAATATCCTGTAAACCTTAAATTCACAATTTAGTTTGTATTCAACAAAGTGGAAATTTAGAGCCATGTCTATTTGTGAAAATCTTATGTGTGTAGTCAAAACATACAACCATAATATCTCCTGATGCTACAGTACTAAAGAAACATACTTGTATTTACCCAACTGCAATTGTTCCCCCCGTTACCTTAATTAGAGTGAATGCGTGAGTTTAAGAAAATGAACATATAAAAAACATCCATCCTGTTATGCAAATGCTGGCTCACCTAATTGAGAAATTTGCTTTTTTGTAGACTGTTCACTAAAGCGGGTGATTTTTAACTAAGCAGAGGTTCTGTCTAGACTTCTGCAACACATACAGTGCCCTGCAAAAGTATTTGCCCCTCTACAGAAATCTTCTATTTTTGCATATTTGTACACTTAAATGTTTCAGATCATCAAACTAATTTATGTAACCCAAAGATAATCCAAGAAAACACAAAATGCAGTTTTTCGACGATGATTTTATCTTTTGAAGTAAAAATGCTGTCCCATACCCATTTTGCCCTATGTGAAAAACTAATTGCCTACCAATCTACCAAATTACCAAATTAATGTGGCAATTGGGTTCAGTTTCACCAGCCACACCCACGTATGATTAATACCAGGCTTATTGGATCTGAACATCAACTAAATACAATCTGTCTGGCATTGTGAAGTAGCGAAAGGGTCTCGAAAAGCAGCATATGTTGCCACGTTCTAAAGAGATTCAAGAACTGATGCTAAACAAAGTCATTGACATTTGTCAGTCTGGAAAGGGTTACAAAGCCATTGTTAAGGCTCTGGGACTCCAGCAAACCACAATGAGAGACATTATCCACTAATGGATAAACATGGAACAGTGGTGAACCTTCCCAGGAGTGGCCGGCCTACCAACATTTCTCCAAGAGCACATCGACATCTCATCCAGGAGGTCACAATAGAACCCAGACGAACATCAAAAGATCTGCAGGCCTCACTGGCCTCAGTTAAGGTCAGTGTACATGATTCCACAATAAGGAAGACACTGGGAGAAAATAGCATCCATGGTAGAGTTGCAAGGCATAAACCACGACTGACCAAAAGAACATAAAGGTTTGTCTGGCATTTGCAAAAAAATATCTGGATGATCCCCAAGGATAACATCCTGTGGACTGATGAGTCAAAGGTGGAACTTTTTGGAAGACATGGGTCCTGTTACATCTGATGTAAAGCTAATACTGCATTCCTCAAGAAGGACGTGATACCAACATTGAAACATGGTGGTGGTAGTGTGATGGTTTGGGGCTGCTTTGCTTCCACAGGACCTGGACAACTTGTCATAATTGATGGAGCCATGAATTCTGCTCTCTATCAGGAAATCCTCCAGGATAAACAATCAGTTCATGACCTAAAGCTCAAGCACAAATGGTTTATGTAGCATGACAATGACCCAAAGCACACAAGCAAGTCCACCTCTGAGTGTCTCAAAAAGAACAGAATTAAGGTTTTGGAGTGGTCGAGTCAAAGTCAAAGTTAATCCAATTGAGATGATGTGACAAGACCTTAAAGGGGCAGTTCATGGGGTGGGGGCAATTCTTTTACACAGGAGCGAAATAAGTTTTCAACAATTCTTCGATAAGCCATAATTTAAAAATGGCATTTTGTGTTTTGTGGGTTATCTCTGTATAATATTCAATAAATACAAATATTAGTTTGATGATGTGGAATATTTAAGTGTGACCAATATGCAAAAATGGAAGATTTCTGTAGGGGTAAAATACTTCTGTGCGGCACTGTAACTGCTGAACAAATATACTGCTGCTGCTTCTCTTTAAGAAATTAAAGAAAGCTGTCTTTGAATTATTGTGACCACGAAATGGCAAGTATGAATTTAAAGCAGTGTCTTACAGCTACGCCTTCACATTGCCTTTATGTTGATTTCAATTTTTTTTATTTTATTTAAGAGTGCAATTAGAGTGAACAAATCATACTGGTCTAAAGCTATTGGAGAAAAATCAGTATAAACTTAAAAGCACCATAGATTTGTCTTTTGAATGAGTCTGAAAATGACATTTCCAACTTACATGGTCAAAGAATTCACAGATATTCCAGTGAAAGAATTGGCAGGTATGACTTGTATGAAGGCATTCTCCACTATTTCCCTGATTAAAAAAAAGAATGAACATGAAATATTTTACACCAGTTCAAGTTTCAAAAATTTAATGAAACAATAGATAATCAATGACAGTGATTTATTCTTATATGCTACATACAAAATAAAATCCTCTTGACTGGACTGAATATACTGTAACCCAGGAAACGAAGTGAGACCTGTGTTTGCGATCCCACTGTATTGAAAGAAACTGGAGTCAGGAATCAATAAACTCTTGACACGGAACAGAGTTATATTACAAATGTGAACTACTATTTATAGAGGTGTCACATGGCTTCCTTGTCAAGATATGATAATTTGGTCCAGTAATAAGCAGTAATTAGGCAAATGAAATTATACTTACAGGTATTTTAACTGAGGCAGATCCTTAAAGGCCTCTTTGTCAATGTATGACAATGTTTTCATATCAGTTAGTTGTCTATTGGACACACAAAGTATTTTTGTCTTATTGTGCATACGTTTTCATGCATGATTTCTTTTTCTTGCTGACAAAAATCCACAAAAGTTTAATTTAAAGAAGTATGCCCATTTTCTTGTACATGTGTTGAACAGCATATGACAGCTAAAAGGTCTTCTCACTCTGATTTACAAAAGTGAAATGCATTATGGTCAGTAAAGTACTACTACTACTATGGGACAGGGGCATCGTATCTGTATTCATAGTGGCATTAATAGGAGGCTTCATTTGAATCACAGTCAGGTTGCACTACTCAAAGCTTACGTACATGTGCATGACCATGGAGAGGTTGTGGAAAGAATGCCTCTCTAGATATCTAAGAGTATCATCATCAGAGATGTATCTGAAAAACACACAAGCAAACAAAATACAATAAAACACAATATAGAGACTCAGACTGTTCTTGGGTTTGCAGCAGTTTGCACTTATAGGATTTATAAAAGAACAACTTGCATGAACACATTTGTTTTTATGTGGCCTTTATGAATGATTTATGACAACAGATCACTTTTAGATTTTTCTCTCAGGCATGAACAAATTCTTGAATGGTCAAAGCCTGCCATGTGAGCTTCTTTTTTTCTACTGTTTACCTTTTTAAAAAAGTGCTTTTTAGATTTTAGTATTTACGGGATGTTTGCTTTGTTAGTTTAGGAATTATTTAGGTGTCTTGTTAAGTGACATCCTTCACTCATGCCAGTTATACTGGTGAGAGAGAAAAGAAAGAAAGAAAAAATAATCTTACATGTGAGAAATGTTAGCCAAGTTGGCAAAGGCATTCTGAGGAACAGAAGAAAGCTTTGTCCCCATAAGCCACCTGAAACAGAAACAGAAGACTTTTCAGTCTTAATACAATAATCACTGGCTGAAACCAGTGTTGAGAGAATGTAGTTACTTACACTTCCTGTGTGCTGGAGTGGAAAACAGGCATAACTTCGGCACCAAAACATGCCACACTGTGGATGTCCCAGTCACAATGGCAAAGAAGTGGACAATATTCCTGAGAAAGAGTAACCTTGACAAGAATGAAAGTAAAAAAAGAGAGATTCAAACCAGGCCTCATTGTAAAAGCAGAGATTCAGTGATGAAGACGAATCAGTTTATAAAGTGGGCTGTCCTGGATTATGCCAGTGGAGATTACAAAACTGGCACTTCTGGTTAAGAGCTTCAAAATAAAGCTATTAAAGTAACGCTGTGTGTCTCTTTGCGTAACACAAATTATGACAGAAAAAGTCAAATGGATTTACATAGAAACTGCAATAAGCATTGTTTTTGTTAGCATTTATTATTAATTTAAAATACTTTTTTGACCCTCAAGGGGCCATTTCAGCTAAGCAATTTTTCAAACAGGGATGCACACAGACAAATCATTTACACAGAAAAAACAAACAATCTTAAACACAAATATGACAATGTTAGAAAAGGCTGAAATACAAAAGAATTAACAGAAGTCATTTCATGGTTTGTGTTTTGGTTGTTTTGGGGATCTTTGTTTTTTGCTCCTCTCCTCCCTGTGTTTGTTGTTATCATGTGTGGCTGAGGGCATGGCTGACTGAAAGAACTGATAATGGACTTCAGAAAAAGAAACAAAACGGTTCACAGGAGACTTGACATTAGTGGGGTGGAAAAACGCTAAAAAATATCCTGATTTATAAAACCGTGCGTATGCACATCTGCACGCACTTGCGCTTTATAAATCACACTCCATCCTGGAAGATTGCACCGATGGATTCACTTCAAATCCCGGTAAAATGTGGGTGTGTAGAGGACACACCCACATTTTACCATGAATGGTCAATGCAAAGTACCTTATGAATGTCTTTGCATATCAATAAGCTGCTGATCAATGGCATTTTACGCTCGATCATGACAGA
Source organism: Chromis chromis (assembly GCA_900302755.1). Classification (NCBI taxonomy): domain Eukaryota; kingdom Metazoa; phylum Chordata; class Actinopteri; family Pomacentridae; genus Chromis; species Chromis chromis. The sequence continues at coordinate 19,845 of OMNN01096225.1, forward strand.
GAAGACAAGGAAAAGTAATTTCACAGAGACCGAAATAGAGGTGCTTGTGGGTGGAGGTCAGAAACATTATTTTATTTGTGGTCACAGTGGCATCACTAATAAAATAAAAAACAAGTGAGTGGCAGAATAGTGTGAGTTCCACAAAGCCAGCCATCACGCGCAGTGGCTGCCTGCAGTCTGCTCCCACTGCTGTGCGTCAGGATGAATGAGTCATGTGTTGACCCAGGCCACCGTGCCACGAAATTTTGTTTGAGGTGCAATTCATTTTTACATTGATTGTTTGCACATTTTTTCGGTTCACATAGACAAATTCATTCTCACTCGGAGCCCTTATAGCAACGTGAGCACAACGCGGCGCACCTCCTCCTGCAACACCAAATTTTAGGGCTCCACCTACTGTCAAATCCCACTTTAAGCACTGATTGTATCATACTCAAAAGGTTCTTTAGACTTGTTAATCATATCAAACACATACCTGTCGGCTAAACGGGCCGGTGGCCAGAAACCCCAGAGTGGTCAGCACCTGTACCTGCACCGGGATGGCGCGGTACCAGCGGGTGGATATGTGTAACACTGGGCCCAGTTCAGCATATAGATCCAAGGGGAATCTAAATCGGCATATTAGCCAGTCATCATCATGGGCCAGGAAATCTCCGTGGTCCCTAAGAACTCTCCATCCGGATCCATTTGCGTGATCTTCCAGCAGTGCCAGTGCATCCACTGTGCAGCATTACGCACGAGTGTCACCGCGCAATTTTTATGATTACTCAGCAAAGCTAATCCTAAACAATCAGTGCTATCCACCGCTCTATGTCATTTAATGATGGAAGCATGATATATGAACTTTGTGCATATGGCTCACTAAAGGAACACATCTGTAACACTGCAGACTTTGGTGTTTATGACTACGCGGGTCTATAAGTCTGATATGTGATGACATTAAATGTATGAGATCAATCTGGCTTTAATTCACCACCTCACCATCTGCGCCGCCAGTTCCCCGTGTCTCCAAAATGTTTGTACGCCAGCATCAAAGTTGGCGTAGCGGTGCGCACATTCTCACGCCAAGTTTATTTTTATAAATCCCATCATTTGCGTAGGAAGTGGCGTACGCAACTTTCAAGCCCCGTTTTGTGCGTAAGCAAGTTTTATAAATGAGGCCCCTGGTGATGCAGAAAGCACATAAATATGTTTTTACGCTTGTTCCTGTTTTACTGTCAAATCTATTTACACTGCTGATATTACAGCTGATAGACCACAGATTAGAAAATGTATTATTCCACTGGTATTTATTACAGAGATTTTTTCATCAATAACATTAATTTCACTTTGATTTGACCAAAACTTAACGTAACATCCTGCATTATAGGACAGTGTCAGACCTAAAAGCATGTCAATACAATATCTAATTTGAAAATATGAAGTTTAAAGTTTAACAGCTATAATGTGCAGCTGTCATGTTAGAAATAACTGGCTGCATTGAGAGTGGTCAAATTAATATATTGATATATACCCGTTATCTCTGACTGGGGCTTTAGTGACTTACACAAAGAATGCCTGGCTATGTAGAACTTGCGTTATGGGACAGTGTCAGACCTAAAAGCACTTCAATACAATATCATGTTTAAAATAAATGCTGTTGCGTTAGAAATAAGCAGCTGAAATGATCGGTAAACTTTTTTTCAATAATCTGTCAATAAAAATAACGACACCAATTATCTAAAAAGTCAAAAAATCTGCCTCAGTAATGGGTTGGGGTGATGATTGATCGATCCCTAATTGTAATTGATGATAATTTATTTTTGCCGAAAACATATAGTTTAATAACAATATTTGGTATTTAGTTATAGCAGCCACAATAGTAAAGTGCAACAGTGAAGAGCAAGATTTTGAAGTGTAAACAGTTCAGTTCTTATAGGGCTGGGAAATGTTTTCCACAGTCTGTTAGTTCGAGTCATTATGGCTCTGAATCTCTGTTCTGAAGGCAGGGGAACAAACAGTTTGTGACCTGGGTGGGTGGGATCTGTGGCAATGGTACTGGCCCTCTTCCGAAGGTGGCCAGCATATACAGTGTCCAGGGGCCTCATGTACAAAAGGTGCGTACGCACAAAAACGTGGCGTACGCTCTTTTTCACGGCAACGTTCAGATGTACAAAGAGTGAAATGACCGTATAAATGTGCGTGCCTCACGCCAACTCCATGGCTGTCGTACGCACATTTCTACAGCTGTGGATCCTTTGGCGACACTTAGAGGTGATGCTGGGAAACTATTATAATAAATAAATGTGAAAACAATTCGTCCTCCGACTGAGTGAAATGCACATCAGAGACACATGAACAATTAATAGTGATGAACATTTATGGATATAAAAGCGCAAAGTGGTGCAAAAAATACCGTTAAAAACAATGTCTGCTTTAGCAGTATTATAAGACATTGTAAATGTACAATATGAAGAGAGCGTGTGTTCAGAGACAGAGAGGATTTAATGGCACATGATGACAACTGGCTCATCATCCTGGAACTGTGCGCAGAGTTGCGGCCGGTCTTGGAGCAACACAGCGACAATGGCGCCTCCAGGGGGTGGCCACGGCCCCCCCTACAAATTTGCTGGCCACCCCGCTGGCCACCCCACTGGCCAGGGTAGATTGTAGTAGCGTCAGTTATGCATTTCATCCCAAATGCACAGCGAGCCAGGCGAGCCGCTCTTGTCCTTCCATAACTCACAGTAGCCCCTCCCCCCCGGCCGCTGTTGCGCGCTCCGACAGCAGCGGCTCAGCGCGTGCCCGCCTGTCAACAATCTTAAAAGGAGTTAAGAGAGAAGACGGAGAAGACCACCAGTAAGTAAATAAGTCAAAATAGCCTATTCTTTAGTAAAAGAAGAGGGAAATCGTGACATGCACTTTTAAGTGCTAAATCGTCCTTTATTTGACAATTAATTGTTGTGTCCCGTATTGAATCAATACCGGACGCAAATTGTTCCGTCTTTTCATAAACGTCCCAGACACGTGTGTCACACACTTATCAAAACTGTATAATGAACAAAATAAAACACAGGACCCGACGCCCGGTCCAGCGGGTCCACCTCAGACCTCCTCGTCTGTCTGCCGCCTGCCCGGTCCG
>OMNN01096226.1:0-14792 GCA_900302755.1 Chromis chromis
TACACACACACAAAAGATTAGCTTTTTACTCAAGTGACACACGTTTTTAATACTGTAAACATACTCAGTGAAAATTACAGCACATAAGTCTGATGATTCCACAGACACACACACACACACACACACACACACACACACACACACACACACACACACACACACACACACACACACACACACACACACACAAAGCGGCAGGTAGCTGCAGCTGTCACAGCTTGTGTTTATCGTGTGACTTGTAAGAGAGGAAATGAAACGGAGAGTCAGTGCACCAAAAACTCGATGCTCTCTGCTGCGGCTGCTTGCTTCAGTCACAGTAGGATCAACTCATTTCACAGCTAAGTGCTCTGATTGACTGCATGTGTGTTCGGGTGCAGCATTGCCTCCTCTCCGCAAACATAATCTTGATGATACAATTCTACACCTCTAATAATTCAGTGACATTTTGGAAAGCTTGCCGCCAACACTTTTCCAGATAATTATGTTATGATTTGAGGCTGAAAACTAATACTGTTAAACAGGTTTATCTTTGTTTAAACAAGTGACTTTACCAAATCTGTAACAGGATCTTGTGATGGATATTACATGGGTGATTTTGGCCAAAGTCACTCACAGTGAGTACATTCAGTTATACACAGGGACAAATACAAGTCATGTTGGTAGAGCATCCCTCTTCCAAAAAACAACTAAAAACATATTCAGCTTTGTAGTGTAGGAGTTTGTGTTTTCTTTATACCATTGAAATGATGCAAAAAGGTAGTTGTGTGTGCAACCTGTACTATATTCAAGTAAGTGGTGGGAAAATGGGTGGACCAAAGTATCAATTATAGAATACATAAGATCTGCTGGCTTAAACCAGGTTGGATTTTAAAAAGGCAACATATATGCCCAAAGGGACTTTATTGGCCAAATGCATAACAAATACTAGGATGCAATGTTGAGTAGAAGTCTGAAAAGGTGAGTTTTCAGCCTGATGAGAAAGTTGAGTAGCAATTCTGATTTTCCCTCCACTGTGGAACCTAATGGAGCAAGTTTCGACCAAGTAGTGACTGGGAAACCAATCATCCAGTGGCATGGAAGCCTAGTAGTTGGATCATGGTTCAGAAATAGCTGTCCAAATCAGTCCCCTAGGCTGAAACCACAGTCTGGAATAAGATACAATGTGCCACAAATTGCCAGTGTCATAAGCGGTGAAGCTAGAGTGGTGTGGAGAAATTTGGGGAGGTTCATTATCACAGAGGCAGCAGCACTACAGTAATTCTGGTTGGAGGTGTAAAGCACCAGTTAAGTGCCTGAGTGCCCTTTCTTGAGGGGCAATTCCACCTGATGTTGGACGGGTACCACTCAGATTCCTTGCTGCCTGATTCTGGCATTAACAGTCAGTAAGTGGACATCATTTCCCCTGAAGGGAGATAATCTAATTCTTTAACTTTCCTGTCTGTCAGTATTTTCCCATTATAACTACAAGGATGTAATGAATCTATGTGCTCCAGTAATGTAGATTTATGTGACTGTAATTTCAGCCATTTTGTTTTATTTGTTTACACTATCTCTTGCTAAGCTGCATAAAAAGGAATTAATTATTTTCCCAATTGGACTTGGGACAGAAACAATTATGCAGAAAAGAAGAAGAAGACAGGAATAAGAAAACTGCCAACAGGGATACAAATGGATATAACCCTAGATGTGATGTACTAGCAGCCAACCTAATTCCAATAATGTAGAATTTTTTTCAAAATGGCTTGGAAACATCTGGAATGCATCTGACAGAAGTAGCCATAACTTCCCAGTGAATTTGTATCACCAGTTTAGATTTTACCTTCACATCCACATATCTGACATTCAAGCAGTGATTATTACTTTTACTTGAATACATGTAGTGAAGTTTTATGTATACCAGGTGCTGGACTAGTAGGACTTACTGTTAGAATCTGGATAGTATTTCATGTGACTGCAGGATGGGATCTGTATCTTAGTACAGGACCACCAGGTGCTGCCAGAACACCTCCAGGGCTCCTTGACATTGATTCTAAAAGTCCCTGAAGTCTATCAAAGTGGTGGAAAATCATCTTCCAAAGGACATTCCTTCCTTAGTGTTTTGATGACAGTGGTGTCTAACATGTTGGTCCAAAATCCCGCTTAGGTGTTCAGTTGGGTTGAGATCGAGTGAATGTAAGGGCCATAGCATAGTACTCACATCCTTTTTATACTCAAAGCATATCAAAACACACTCGTCTTGGAAGAAAGCACTCCCATCAGGATAGAAATGCTTAATCATAGGATAAATGTGATCACTCAGAACAGCTTGATTTTCAGCGATCCTTCCCTCTAAGGAACCATGCAAACAACTGTATGGGGGTGAGTTTTTTAGAACTCACCCTTTAAATTATATTAAGGCTTAAAGTTATGCATAATTAAGGGTGTGTTTCCGGACCGTTCAATGATGTTTGCCTGCCTCAGCTCCACTGACGCTCCATGTCTTTGCTCATTTTTGGATGAGTCATTAGTTAGGAGGAGTCGGGCACTACCTTGTCTGATTCACCGGATGTAGATTGCAGTTATAAATCTGCAACTGACCATGAATTTCGTACAATTTTCTGCTCCCCTTACCCTACGTGCTACCCTTTTCAAAATCCCCATCACTACGGGAAACAACAACCTCCGGGCTACCATCCTATTACACAGAAAATTAAAAGTTTTGATGACATTCTGGATTGTGCACCAAGGCAGCAATGCTAGCTACCTTTTGACGAATTGTCTATTTCAATGGCATCTCTCGCCTCCCTACACTAAAATGTTCCACTGATAGAGTTCCCCATCACTGTTTTAAGGGGACGCTATTGCTTAGCATCGTTCAAGACAATTGTGATTGGTTTAAAGAAATACAAATGAACCAGAGCATTTGTCTCCTATAGCAGTATGATAATGAGGTGCAGCCAGACCATTCTACACAGTGCTGTATCAGTGCTAGGGAATGGTCTGACGATGTAAGGCTAGGCACTGCCAAGATGGTGATAACCAGAGATCCCACACTGAGCTTCTAAAACATTGTTCTGGAAACCTATGAGGAAACTCACAGTGAGTTTGTCCATCTTTTCATACCATCTATATGTTCTGCCCCTCTTGAATCATGATTGCCACTAAAAACATCTCGCCTGGTTTACTGCTTCAATGCCGTAAGCATTTTGAGATTCTCCGTAGTCAATTCCCCAAGTTTGACACAGAATTTGATGTTTGCTTTGTTAAACTTTCAAGTGTGTGGCGAAATAGCAAATGCCCACTTGCAACTATTCACAAAGACAGCCGCAGAACTGATGACTGATGTCACCTTGTAGATACCTAAAAACATAATTTATCTCATCATTTATCTGTTCTTCATTCTTTCTTTCAGCCATCTGTTCATTATCCCAATTTTACCCCATTTTACTGTGTATTTGTCTGTCAATGGCTGGTTGATATGTAAAACTACATCAGTATACCACAGGCCAAAAATGTACCACAATAAGACCATGAAATCGATATATTCCAACTGCTTCTGTCTATATCTCTGGTTTTAGACCAATGTAGTGTTGCTAATAAATAATCAAGAATAATTGACTGTATTACCAATTAGTTATCTGATCATTCATTCTGTAAATGATTCCTTAATTGAATTTCCTGAAAATGTTGTGTTTTATGATAAAAATTGATATTGTGATATAAAATGTCATATCCCATGATTGAATATGTAATACACATCATCAGTGCCCACTCTTGTCTTCATAATTATCCACTCATACGTTGAAACCAAATTCATCACTTCTTGATTCTTTCCTTCATAAAAATAGACACAATAATGTATCTTGTCAGCGTATACAGACCTGCAATGGAACAATGATTAGTTTAATTATTCCTGTCAGCTGATTTTTCCCCCCCAGTGATTGCCACTCATCACCAACAGATTTTAATCAACTAACGGTGACGGCCAAAGCCGAACGCTCAGAGAGGCGTCAAGGTATGTAAAAATTAATCCATCATATAGTTCTCATCTCTGGGAAGATTAGAAAAGCGCAGGGCAAAGTAATCACGCTTTCCCTCGAATGCGGAATGAAGCGACGAAACGAATCACCTCTCGAGGTTCAGCGCCGTTTGTGAGGATGTTTGCCTGCAAAATTAGATATTGATTTTCTTTGTTGCTCTTGATCTTTGGTGTTGGCTCTCTGTCATTCATTGGTTTTTCCTTCGCCGGCTTCTCATTCCCTCTCCTTTGCTCTCTCTTCACCTACTTTCACCTCTTGCACATGAACTCTTTCATATTTCTAATGTAGTTTACTGAGTCTTTTCATAAATAAGCAACATGCTCATCCGGACATAATTTGCTTGCTTTCCACGCCAGCCATATTCGATTTTAAGCACATTCCAGGTGCATTGACCTATTTTGAAGAATCTACTGTAAACATAGGCAAACTCAGACAGTCCTCTTCTTTTTTTATCTTTCGACAAAATCATTACACTTAATATTTCCGTGGACGATGAGAATCTACAGATTTTCCTCAAAACAGAGAAGGAGTTCTTTGTGTGCAAATGAGTAAAATATGTGGGGTGGCATTTGTTTCGCGACGCTTTCACCCCATTGACACACTTTGCAATGAATAAATTGTACACTTGAAGCATATGTTTGGTTTTTAAATCAACCACAAATGAAAATGTTCTCAGTCAAATCATGCTTCCGGTAAGAAGAATAAACTGCATACTCTCAGTCCTCCGTGGAGTTCAAGACCACTAATTTATTCTCTCAGCCGTGTGCTTAAAAGGTGCAGGTGGTGCCTTCAGAATCTTCCTCCATCTGTTTTCGTTATATCTTTTTTTTTAACGTCTTCTGTTCACCTTGGTCTCCCGTTTCCTTGTTCACTACTGAATGACTCAATCTCCATATTTTTGCGTCCGTTTCTTTTTATACCTCCTGCATTCACTCCACCGGCAGTTCATCTATATGTTCAGCCTGCTATGTTGCCTTCAGGCCAGCCAGTTCCCCCCCAAAAACCTTCCTTTCATCTATAAATGCATGAGCAGCCTGTCAGGTGTGAGTGTGTATGTGTCAGAGAGCAGTAAATCAAAGTGCTGTGTGTTAAGCTCCTGCATGTCAAGCATGCTTCCTCACAAACACACACACACACAGCTACATTAACAGCTGCAGAGTGCACACAAACACACACCTACAGCAGTAGCCTTGCTGTCTGCCAGCTATCAAATGCAAGGCAAGTGTATCTCAGTAAATACATACATGTATATAGAGACTACTTTAATCTATCAGGCCAGTGTGACAGGCCTATTTCCGCCGAGTCGGAGATGCTGATGCTTTAGCGGAATTCAAAAGCAGCCTCAATTTGTCATGTCCACATTGCTTTCCAGCCTGTATTACTAACCATTTCAATATAACTAAAGCCATGCGGGGGCGTCCCATCACACCACATCCTCATTTTCTTCAGCTTCAGCAACGCATATTACTCCCCTCTGACTGCTATCTGTTTACATTTAGAAATGAGACTCATCAAAGTGTGACAGCTGCTTTGATTAAATGCAACACAGAAAACTTTGACCATCCAAGCAGTCGTGTGCAACTTTATGCCCTGAGACTGGAAGTGTGTTGGTAGGATGTCCTCGCCCCCCAGTGCTTAGTCACGGTCCAACACTTGTCAGTCTTCTGGAGCTGTCATCAAGTCTGAGGGTGATGGAGGCAGCATCCAGAAAGTCTCCACAAACTGCTGATGTAAGAAAACCTGAAAACACACATGATCATAATGGTAAAAATGCAGCTTTTATCTGGCTGTAGGGCAAGAAAATGCAGCTACAGTCTGCCAAAACAAACTTCAGCTTGATTTATTGGCCACTAAGCAGCTAAAGGGCAATTTTTGTTGTGTTAACCTGTAGTTGTGCTAAAAATTGTCGCCTCTTTGTCAATTTGAATGGGGATACCAATGCCGACAACAACAAAAATACAGTGTTATTTGGCAAACAAGTTGAACCAGGCTCATGTTTTTAACCAGGATGATGATTGGCTTGTCAAACAGGTCGATACGCAGTAACACAAATGCAGTATTTCTACAATTTAGCTCACAATCATTGCAACAAAAGATAGAATGACAGGCCACTCGAGAGCTTCAGGAGATGCCACATACGTTCATGTAGTCAAACTGTAAACACAAGTGCCACATTTCCACCTACACACATTTGACCCTGTTGAGGTTCATGGAGCTATACGGCTAGATAAAATTTAGTGTCACGAGTTTCCACTGAAAAATTGAATTTAAAAAAAGTTTGGAATTCATACTACCAAATTGTGATGACGCCATCAGTTGACGTGTCTTGCTTAAAAGGGAAAGTCGATGAAAAGGTCATGCATATAACATGGTAAATGGTAAATGGTCTGCACTTATATAGCGCTTTCATCCAAAGCGCTTTACAATGTGTTTAGCATTCACCCATTCACACACACATTCACACACCAATGGCGACAGAGCTGCCATGCAAGGCGCTAATCTGCCATTGGGAGCAACTTCGGGTTCAGTGTCTTGCCCAAGGACACTTCGGCATGTGGGGGGGACCGGGGATCGAACCGCCAACCTTGCCATCAGTGGACAATCCGCTCTACCACCTGAGCCACAGCCGCCCATGCATCATGTTACATAACATTCATCTTCTACATACTTGTTGTCTACACCACAATATCAATAACTGGCCTATGCAACTCTATTAGACAGAAGTAAATATCTGCAATAAGAAAACTTGCAGGTCAACTATATGAGGTTTGCCTCCTTGCTTGGTTTTTCCCTAAACGTAAGGGTGCAGGATTTATTTCCAAAGTGTGCATGTGCTTGTTTCCAGGTATGAGATTGTGCATAGCTTTTTGTTTAGTGTGTGTTGGTGCTGCAGAGGTCATAGCAAACCAGATATCAGTCCCAAAAAATTACTGAGTTGAAACAACTTTTACTGGCCGTATGGAGAACGGATTGAGTGTCCGACTACACTAAACATCTAAAACTGTGCCCGTCATGTCTTCTCGTAAATATTTTGTTATCAGTGGTTTGGTGTGTTGTTTATCTTTAGTGGCATGAAAACTACTGAATGATCATATAAATAGCCAATTAAAGGATTATATTATAAGAATACAACAGGCAATAATGTGTTTCCTCTTCCTGGGGGCATGTTGCTAGTTGTCATTTATAAATTATAGTTTGGGTGTAGAGAGATGTGTGATAGATGAAGGTTACTTTAAAGTTCAGCAATGCACATTATTGACAGCCAGAGCATAAGAGGACCTGCAGCATCCGGTGAGAGCTTTTGTGCATTTAGGTGAGAGAAAGAGAATGACAGAGTGGAGAAACGAAGGTGGAAGGTGAACACAGTCAAGCATATTGCACGCAATGTTTCTGTTACTTATTCATAACTTGGTAGGAATGCTGCTTTGCCACTTACTGACCCGACCTGAACCTGTTATACTTTCTATTAAGCTTATCTGAACCTACAGCCCCCTCAGATTGGAGGGATCACTAACCACGGAGTACACTGTTTTTTAAGATGTCCTGTTGTCTCTCTGACTAAATCCTCCAAATCTTTTCTTCCATTTGATTCTTCAGCTTCTCGTCTGTGAAGTCTGCATTCAATAAATATTGCCATTAATCTCAAATGACTTGCTGTTATTCATATAACGACCAATGGGGTGATCTGCTATTGCATTTAGCTGTTTAGTTTCCAGTTAGTCATCCTCACACATGTAAATAAACTGGTGTCCAAAAGATGAATATGCAGGTCATGTAACTTTATTGGACAGAAGTATACACTGATCAGGCATAACATTATGACTACCTACCTAATATTGTATTGGTCCCCCTTATGTGGTCAAAATTGCTCTGAACCATTGGGCATGGACAAGAGGTCCTCTCAGGGTGTCCTATGGGGTCTGGCACCAGGACCAGGGCAGTGGATCCTTTGGGTTCTCTTGGTTGGGGCAGTGGGGCTTCTGTCAATCAAATTTGTTCCACTGCATCCTGTTGATGCTTGATCAGAATGGAGACTACATCTTGGGCAATTATCATGTTCCTCAAGATGTTCCTGATTGTTTAATATTTTTGCCATGTGGTGGGGTGGATTTTCCTGCGGGGGTAGGCCATTGACATTTCAGTTTTCCATTTGCACAAGGGAGTGTGCTTGTTCTGGGACAATGTTTATTTGGGTGTCTAAGTCTCATCAACACAGATGCCAAAATCCAAGGTTTTCCAGCAGAACACCACATAGTACAAATATGATCAATGTTATTCACTTCACCTGTCAGTGGTCATAATGTTGTGACTGATTGGTGTATATTTGCAAATAGATGCTAAAAACATGCAGGTCAACAATACAGGTTGATTCGTAATGTGGCACCCTGGATCTAACCAGAACAGAGTCGGTACAAAAACCAGAACTGTTCTGGTGAAATTGTGTGTTGGTGCTTGTTAGTATGTGGATAGTGCTCCCGATTCCTCCTGCAGACTTTGGAAAGACTTGCTGTTGCAGTTTGGTTAAGTTACAAAGCTTTTAGCACCTGGTAGTGTTTATAGTTGTGTTACATTTTGATTCAAATATGTTTGTTTCCTGTTTACGTCTTATTTCTGCTTATGTCGTGATACGATTAACAAATGAGTCTGAGTTTTGCCTTTTTACTTTTTAAAAATAAAACCAAGATCAACTTTGGTTCAACGGACACCATCTGGCTGTACATTTTTTCCCTTCTGTTTCTCTAAGGGAGCTGGGTAATAACATTATATCAATAACTAAGCTTGTGATGATTTAATAAAGCCAACACTGCAAACCAACACTTGGTGATAGCTAACAGCCTTTTATTAAAACTGATTTGGCTGTTAATTTCGCAGCCTTGCTTGTTAAAGTTCCATTCAAATACAGTTTTTACCCTGGTCCCTAAACGTAACCTTAAATTAAATCAATTGATCACAATATAGCTGCTGGATATGAAGACAGTCAGACAGATAGATGAGCCTCACTCTCTGCCTTCCAACTCCTCCACAAACACAGTCATAACCTCCTGTCACATGCCGTTGCACAGCGTCTCTTTGTCTTTTTACTCCCTTTTTATTTAGTAGAAATAAAAACTCCGCCGGTGCCGCCTCTGAGGACCTACATTCCCATCGCTGCGGTCTCCGAGGCCAAATGTATAAAACGCTGACGGATGGCGACAAGCAAGGTCCCGTGTCCTCAGAAATTGGATTTCCCTCCAACCTCCCCTCAGTTCGGTGTCTCTCTTTGGTTTATCCATCAACGGTGTCAACTGCAATTCAGCTCCCTAAAATACACAATATCAGAGAGAACAACTCTGCCAGTGTGTGCCAGAGTAAAAAAACAGTACAATAAATGTGTAGGACTGTGACTCGGGGGCATATAGAGACAACAGGGTCTCCACCGAAGGGCAACCAGCGATTGATTTCCAAAATGGCAGTCTGTCAAGTGAAATATGTCACTTTAGAAGCAAATTTTAAAACAATATAAAGTCTCTGTGGAAAGAGAGATGACTCAAGTCTCCATCTGTGCCTCCAACAACTGATAAAAGTGGCTCTACAGAATCCACGACATCTGATTCAGCACTTTTATTCAGGCTAAATCCACCAGAATTGAATTCCTGCTGATTTAAGTGTTAAAACCTTGTTGGAGCTCCTGCACCCTACCATGCGTTTTATTCTCTCCCATCTTCTTGAGTTGAAAAAAGAACAAATAACTGCTCTATGAGGCATTTCCTTAGGAGAGCAAAGCAAAGAACCTCCCCATGAACCATTGACTACAAAAAACTACTTTAAACTCTTACAAATCAGAACATCCCTACAATTATCTAGAAATATTCTCTTCTAATTAATTAAATAGAGATGTATTAGGTCTAACTAGAAGGTGGAACAGTTAGGTTTTCTAATGATAGTATCTTGGTCCTTTAATTCACTTACTGACAATCCCTTTTTTTGTAACTCATGTTTTAAGTGTAAGGGACTATTATTTATGTACACTGCGACTATTATAGACATTTTAAATTTATTTTTACCCATTATTTTTTCATTGTTTGAGTTTTGTACCATTTTCTGACTAAGCTGCTACTTTTAACGGAGGCCCGGTATTCTTTCTCCTAAGTTGCAGCCACATGTCTTTGTGAAAAATCCATTATCGCAGGTAGCAGTTGCTGACTGAAAGTATCTGTAATTGCTGCTGAAACATGGATCAAAAGAGAAAACCTGCAGCTAACGGTGCAAAGAAAGTACCAAACATAGAAAAAAGCTTTGCTGGGTGACGCCATAAAGTGTGCTAACATATATTGGATTTATTTCTTGGATTGATAATGGATTATTTGCAGTCTGCAATTGATAATGACAGTGATGAAGAGGGCAAAACATTATGGAGAACTGAGCAGCTGCTTTGTCATGATTACATGCTTTGTGCTGTGAACCAGCTAAATGAACTCACAAAGTGTTTTTGGGTTTCAATTCTGGAGTCCTGCCGCACTTTTGACCATTTCTAAGGTTTGATTGTCAGACTGAGTGCACAAACCTTTAGAGAAGATACATTTCTTTACTAAAATGTCCATTTTAACTGTGAATTGGTAAAATAAACATGTACATTTTGATCCTTTTCTCAGTTCTGTTTTGCATTGTAGCCTACAAGGTGTACAATATTTGCCAGCCATCCTAGCAGTAAAAATGATTTGCTCAATATTCGACAATCTAAACCAACAGGTGAACGTGGCTCTGAACAAAAATGGGGAAAAGAATAAAGGAGCGAGTAGGAAGCAGCACAAATCCAATTAGCGGTAAGCTGTTGAATGTTATTGTCTGACTGTGGAGCAAATTAAAGCACAATAAGTCATTCATATGACCAGGTTATGGTTAATTCAAGCTATTTATTGTTACAATACAATAATAAGAATGAATGACAAGTATGTTGCAATATTATAAATATTGCTGGCTAAAATGTTAGCTCATTAATTTAGCATTTGATGATTGACAAATGTGATGTTACTTTGAATTCGGTGTGCCAAATTACAGCAACAATCCCAGCCTGGTTTCTTGCTGCCTTGTCGCCCCCTGCAGCTCCCCCCTTTTATATTATTTTATGTGGGTCTGTTTGACCCCATGATGACTTAATTTCTTTTCACGTAGCTGTAAATATACTTGCAATAACCAGAAATGAGTATTGGCACCTGGGCATGGAGCAACGCTGTTCCGAGAGTGAACATCCTGAGAGTTTAGATTGTGGTACGTCTATAAATGTGAGGTAAATACAAGGAAAAGAAGTAAAAACAATTTACTGCATGTGTTGACTTTCTAGAGATCTGCTGCCGTGTCATATATTCCATCATGCATGCATCTACTATATGACACTGTGTGTAGTATCTGTTTGTGTGTGTGTAAAAGAGATATAAAGGTTCATGCTGACGGACATTTTTCCAAGGATGTAATTATACCAACCTCATGTGTTTGCAGAGTGTCTGAATGTCTCTGTTGCTAATATCTTTGTCCCTCCTGTCGACATCTTTTCCATGAAACCCTGACACAGACGTGATTCATATTTCATGTCATTTCTTTCTGTCAAAGCTCGCGTGTGTGTCCCGTCAGCTCTTTCCATCCCCTATCCTATATGCGTCACCCTCCATAATCTGCCTGCAGAGACACTTTATAGTAATGCTAATGTGCGCAAATGGCAGAGAAAGGTCATTACATTGTTACGGAGTCTGGTTCACGAAGGGAGAAAAACTCTTCATCTGAGGCTGAGTGATCCTGATTTCACAGTCGCGCTGCCAGACCTAATCTGATTTATCATTTGGGCTTTGTCTCGCAAATCAAAAGTGTCAGCAGATGAGATAAAAGGGTGTAAAGATGTTTTTTGGTTTTGTGTTGAGCCGAATGTGCCACACACTTGACAGAAGGTGAACACAAATATGTAGTTTGATCAGAATGATCGGAAACTCTGCATTTGCAAACACAGAAATCTGGATTACCATCTTTTCTTACACATCCAACTCTGTGTTTTTGAGCCTTACACTTTAAATAATTCACAGCTGTACACCAAAATCATGATCTACACACTGAGTTTCTGTGTGTGCACATCAATAAAACACTTAAGGACAGCAGTCTGGTCCTACATTGCCCAAAAATGTGCGACATGGCAACAGAGTAATTGGACTTTTGCATACATTATACACTCTGATGAATGAAACCGATGAACTGTGTGTTGTGTCTTGCTCAGACACACACTACTGCCTTTGAAGGATGTAATGTAGAGACTGAATGGACAATTAGGATGTCACTGAATTGGAAGGTCACATAATCGATCCCCATGTTGGCTGCTTGCTTCAGCAGACAACATCACTGACCTCTGACCTCACTGATCAAATATGGCTGTCTGATGGAAGGGGGGATTTGGTATTGACCTCAGAAACACTTTTAGGTATGTTTAAGATTGGTTATCAAATAAATGCCTTTAATAATTGAATTGATTTCAAATACTTTAATCAACAAGGCAGAATATGAAGGAAAATACATTTTAGTTTTGTTGTAGTACCTAGTTGAGCCACCAGGTGGAGCTTCGTACTGTTTAAGGAGATGGAGTTACATGTATGTTTGGTGCCCGCCTGTAAGGGTTACGGAAAACAAGTGCACCTCCCTGCTGTTTAACTGTGGCAGTCGTGTCGATGAACTAGTGAAAAAGGCAGCTGTCTGGTTTAGCTAGCTACTGGAGGCTCATGCTAATGCAAAGCTAGGATTTTCAAATGCTAACACATGGTGGGAGTTGAGTGTCTGTCAGCAGAGAACAGTTGTAGCTGCTAACGTTGCTAATGTTGCTAGTGTTTAGGAATTGCAGGACCTGCATTACGTATTTCCAACAAGGAAAAAAAACTAAAATGATGAGGTGGATCGGCAACGCTCTGCTCTGATGATACATTTATTTTGAAGGTGGCAGTAAATAGGCCTACTGACGGATTTCCTGGACAGATAAAGTTGCTGCAACAGTATTTGTGGACGTCCTGTTCCATCACCTGGACTAACGTTAACTATGGTGAAAAGGGTCATTATTTTGACATCAAACTGCAGTAAAGAGATTAATAAAGTTACAGGTTATTTACTGTGGACGATTGCAGCTTGTTTGCTGTGTTTAATACTTTGGATTTTGTTAGGTGAATGGTTGAACATTTAAATGAGGTAGTGTTTCTTTGACATTTATGTAGAATTCAAATAGCCTGGTGTTTATTGTATCTATTCTTAATATTCCTAATTTCATCAAGACGACTTTGTGGCGAACACCAAGCATCACCGTTTTTGGGTTCCGTCCACAAGCTTCTGGTTGTATCTTTGACCTTTCTGACACAGACTTGTTTCTTCATCACAGTTCAAAGTTTCTTGATGAGGTTTAAGTCGGGACTTTGAGTAGTCCGGTCTAAAACCTTAGTTCTAGGCCGATTATCCATTTCTTTACCACTTTTGATGTGTGTTTGGGGGTCATTGTCTTGTTGGAACACCCGCCTACATCCAATATCTAATCTTCTGTGTAATGATTTTAGGTTTTCATGAAGAATATGGAGGTAATACTTCATTATTCCATTTACTTTGTGTAAAGCATCACTTCCACTGGCACTAAAACAGCCCCAGAGCATAATACTACCACTGTATTTAATTTATTTTACCATAATTGATTATTTATCGTTAACATAGCTGACCATCAGTTGAGGAAATTGTTTGAAATTTGCATTCCTCCTCCTGTTGAGGGCTCATATGGGTAAACCTCCCCGTCATCTCCCACCACATTCACACTTCCACACACACACACACTTTCTCGGATTCTGTGGCCAAAGACCAATCATGCAAATGAGGTTTGCAAATATTCCAAATTAGAGAAAGACCAGAGGGGCAGTGTGGGCGTCAGAGTGTTTGTGTCCAGCTGAAACCTGGCATCAGGTGGGAGGAAGGAGGAGGCAAGTCGGATCAAATCACCGTAGAATATGAAAAGTGGAGGCTTGCAGGGAGTTTAGTTTTCTTTTTAGTTTTTGTCTTTGTTGCTGAAAACTTTCAGTTTAAAGAGACAAAGGATAGCTTTCATGTCACAAAAACTGGCACTTCAGCTATACCAGACTGCAAACAGGGGATCTGAAATTTCATCAGTTTGCATTGTTCAAGAAATATGCTTTAATATCGTTATCCATAAGGACCTGGAGCTCTGAAAAATGGGGATGCTGTAATGATGAAAATGTCCTCTATTTATTATTGAGTCTTGTTTGAAATTCCTTTGGAGCATTCAGAGAGACGAGCTGCTTCTAAATACATCTTAATATACAATTCTACAATTTCATTTAGCAGACGCTTTTATCCAAAGCGACGTACATAGGTAGGTAGGTGGGGCAGCATTAAGGACCTTGCCTAAGGGTCCTCACTGGATATCTGCACCCTGATCGGGATTTGAACCACCGATCTCCCATGCCAAGAGATCAGTGGTTCAAATCCCACCGATGGTGTGTTAGTAGTAAATAAGTAAGTAAGTAAAGTTTATTTATATACCACCTTTCACAGCACAAGGTCACAAAGTGCTTCACAACAGTATTAATCAGTAGAAAACAACAATAACAAATCAACAACAACAACAAGGCATTGAAATATGACAAATTGAAATTGCAATCAAATCAATGATTTGAAAGCACAAAAGCAAATCTAAAAAGATGTGTCTTCAGCTCCTTTTTAAAAACATCTGCCAAAGCAGCTGAGCGTAACTGAGATGGAAGAGAGTTCCAA
>OMNN01096227.1:7741-21023 GCA_900302755.1 Chromis chromis
AGATGCTCATTAACTGGAAACACACCATGTGATGATTTAAGGCAGTGGTTCTCAACTGGTCCAGCCTCAGGACCCACTATGTCTCTATTAATAACGGTTGCGACCCAAATCTTTGAAGTTTGCTGTTCCTGTTAACAAATTAAGGTTTATTTGGGTGTAGTCTCGACGCATTTTGATACAGCTTGGGAAAATTTTGGCTTATTTTTTGCTCACTTTGGTATATTTGGACACTTTTGCCAAGTTTTGGGCATATTTTGGTCCATTCTGACAGATTCTGAGCACATTTTGGGATATTTTTTGCACGTTTTAACATAAATTTCTCCAATAAGCTGGCAGAGCCAAATCTAGAGGTTAATAGTGGGCAACTACTGGTGTCACCACCACTAAATATCCTGCTATTGAAAGCAAACTGTGTCATAAGAAACACGTCCTTTAAAATAAAAAACTTTATACCACTACTTTTTTTGGGGAGGCATGCTTCTGCAACCCTCTAAAACCACTTTTGGGTCCCGAGTCCCGACCCACCAGTTGAGAACCACTGCTCTAACTTATGTCTGTTAGTTGCAACATTTTACTTCCCATGCAGCATGATATCGAAGAAACTGTCAAAATAAACAAACAGTCAAACAGAGAAGAGGCTGACAACTGGAACTACTGATAAAATAAAGAGGATAGGTGCAAACGAGAGAAGAAGTGAGAAGTGAACAGTGGGGATGATTGTGACATTTTTTTACATTATTACAGTAAAAAGAATGTCGCATTTCACTTGCTTTAGCAAATATAGAAGATGATTGTGTGCTCTTGTTTATCTAAATGGATTGGGTCAAATCAAGGTATTTATACTGCACATTTTCAACAACCAAAGTGCGTTCTAGTAGAGAAATAAGATTGACTTCATGAATTTACTCAACAAGTTTAAATATTGAGGTTATTGAGGGTGAAAAGAACGTTTGGCAGTTTGATAGGGGAGACCCATCTGCTCTATCACTCAGCTGTTGCTCACTGTCTGCTCTCGCTTGTACACAGTTGCGCACACACCTGCATAAACTGACAGCAGCATGTAACACATACCGTACAGTGTACATACGTTGATAACCCATTTACATGGACCCAAGCCGGGTTGACTCTCACCGTCTTGCTTCCTGCCTCACTCACTCACTCAGACATGTGCGTGCATCCGTGTCCATGCACTCACACATACACACACATACACACCACCCTCCCCTATCCCCCTCTTCTCATGTCCCAGCTCTGCTTACTGTGTCAAAAAGAGCTTAGATCAGGGAAACTATAGCTTGCCCTCATTCAGGCTTCCAGGAAGATCGAGCTATTTATTCAAACCGAGCAGACCATGTTTGGACGACAGCTGGAAAGCTGCCAGTTGGAATCTCAGCAGCGTTCAACAGATTTGGTTGAATCAGACTAGTGTAAAAGTGCCGTAGAGCAAGGCACTCAAGTCTATTTGTTGCAAGAAGAACAGTTGTGCAGGGAGGCTCTCAAGGCCAGAACGGGTATTACAGCTACAGACAATGATTGTATTGGTTTGTCAGTTAATCTTGTGATTATTATTATTCTTTTGAATATCTGATGAATCATTTGGTCTATGAAATATAAACAAAATATGATTTACAACTTCCGAGAGCTCACGGTGACGAGATGTTTAGATAAGATAATCAGTACACCATTATTTATGACGAAGAGAACAAGCAAATCCTAATCTTAGTGGTTTTTCATTATTTTATTTTGGCATATTAAATTACTAAAACAATCCATTTAAAATAGCTGACATTTATTTTTTGGTCACTCGACTAGGTGACTGATTGTTTAATGTGCCAAACGTTGAACATTTTCACTCCTCTTTTCTGATCAGTAAGAATATTTCACATTTTAGCTTGCTCAATAAGGAAGAAACTACTTTCAAATGGTAAATGGTCTGCACTTACTGCACTTGCATTCATCCATTCGTACACCCATTCACACACCAATGGCGACAGAGCTTCCATGCAAGGTGCCTGCCTGCCATTGGGAGCAACTTGGGGTTCAGTGTCTTGCCCAAGGACACTTCGGCATATGAAGGGGCCGGGGATCGAACCTCCAACCTTGCGATCAGTGGACAACCCGCTCTACCACCTGAGCCACAGCCGCCCCAAATCTTAAACAAACTTTATTTGTTCATGTATAGTATGTGTGTTCATATTATGTTTCAATAGTTCTTCGTAAACAACGTATAGTAATGGATATTGTTAGCAGTTTATACAAAACACAGTGTGATATCTGGTGTTTAGCAGCATCATCTGGCATTGTTAAGGCTCTCTAATCTTTTTTCCATTCCACAGAACACATGAAAGGTTGTCGGCTTCCCTCTTTAGCAGCTAACAAGAAGAATATTGCAAGTTTCTGTTGTGAGTTTGTAGGGTCTGTTGTGGTAGTGGTAGATTCTATCAGTCTGCCCAAATCAACAAAAAGGGAAATCAACTTATTTTAGTCAAGCACTTGTTTCGACAATTCGGATATAAAACACATCACAAAAAAATAAAAGAAAGAAAGATTGCTGAGTAACAAAGCAGTGAAGTAGAGGTTAGGACTCTAAAAAGGTAAAAAAAAAAAAAACTGCTGCAGGTACACCTCTTGTTTTGACTGACACCCAACTCGATCAAGTCCAGAATTACAGCATGCTGGTTGCTCAGTCAGCCTTAGCTGAATAATATATCAGTAAACAACAGCGGCAGCACTGAGCTTTTTCAGGGTTATTCTTTCAAGATAGGAGGTCTTGTCATAAAGAGTAGTAGGCAGGTCTGTCTCCATTAGACTGACCTTAAGCATTTGTCCTGCTATGAAAGGAGGAAAAATAGTGCAGGGACCAATTTTGAGTTCAGCACCACTGCATTGAGAACACAGGCACTGCATAGCAAAAGAAAATAAGAAATAAATAAACATGAACTACATCTGAATTGCGTCTCTGGAGAAATGACAAATTATGGTTCAGTTCAAAACAGTTTATTGTTATACTTTTGCTTTGTGTGCTTGTGTGCGCCTGCAGGCAATATTTTGTCTGTACTACATTGACCCACTGACCGGTGTTATCAGATTAAATGCTGCTTTCATGTTAAGCTGTGGCGTATCACCCCGTAATTGGTAATGGAGATTATCAGTGAGATGCTGTGAGGGGCATGTGAGATTTCTATATCTGACGAGGATGTTTATCTAATAAAGCAGGATTTACGGGATTTTAGTCCCTCTCCTCTGCGCACACCGTAGCCTATGCTGACATGCATGGTATAATCACTATTAAAATGGAATGCACATCCCTGTAGAGCAGCTTGTTTATTGACAAACTAATACTGCATACTGCAATGCCTGTAATGCTCAGGTAAAGTGTGACACATATGGATACAGCTAATTCTACTTTACTTCATTGAGATGATTGTTACAGATACATATTAGTTTCTTAAAACTGTCCAAAAATGTGCCTTATCACTGACAGGAAATGGACACAATTGTCTCATAGTCAGGTTTAATGCAACTTCATGGAGTCTGGAATCAAAATATTACTATACACCCATACTTGTGTTATATGCCTAAAAGCTATTGAGCTGTATCCAACCATGTTTGTTGTGCTTGCTGAGAGGATGAGGATAAAAAGCAGAGGATGCAACAGAACAGCACACTCTTCCAGACACACTCATACATGCTTGTGAGCAGACACAGCACTTGCTGTGAAGCTTGACCATATTTCTCCTGAGATCTTTTCATCGTCTCACTCCAGCACTCACATCAGTGTCAGCCTGACTTGCGTACGCTCAGCCACCATTCAGCCAGCTGCCTTTGCACATATATGTGTGAGTGTGTGTAGCTGCGAAAGAAAAGGAAGGACAGCGGGGTGAGAGATGTGCAGATGGGCAAAAATCTATATGCATTTGCCTGAATCGATAAGCAATCTCACTGCCTATTTGTTCTATCTGTCTAAACTATTTGGTGCCAAAAAATAATTTTTCATCATTGCTGTTTTATGGCTTACGGCTTGTTCTCATTTTGTGTGTTGTGATGGTAAACACAAGCAAGCAGGCAGATAATGCAAAACAGAATCAAAAATTGAATACCCTCCATGTTATGTTCATGGTCTCCAGGCCATATTAATATATTAGTATTCATATTATGAAATACATTTATTATTTGCATTAGTATATTAGTTTAATTTTTGTTACATGGACACAAGTACAGTGAATGAAATCATGAAATATTCAGAAAATGACACCTTTTTTTGTGGAAATGTATCTAAATTTAAACATTACAAGTAAAATATACCTTTAGAATCCTAAATTGCAGTAAATCTTTCATCAGATTGGGATGTTAAATGTATTTCACACTTTAAAAAAAAAAAAATTGATGCCAGTTTATATTTTTAGTCCTCACATTTGAAGGTGATTCAAGTTGGTGCTATTGCACATTTTAATGAAACTGCTTTCAACAATTCCCCAGTGGATATGTCTCCAATGTTTTTCATTCAGCTCTGGGTTTGGTGTGTAGGTGGTGAGAGTAAGAGCTACATGAATACAGTGTTATTTAATAAATAACAATAATATAGAGAAAAAGGAGCTCTGTAAAGTAGCAGTGTTTTAATAAGTGGCAGTATTTATTGTTTTAATAAGACTGTACATGATATTCTTGTGTGAACGATACCCAGGCTGCTGTGGGATACCATATATTGGAATGAAAAAATGCTATGCTGGTCCGACTCACTGACATTTCAACTCCAGCTCATTAGAGCTATAGCTTGACAGCTCCCACACCGTTCACACCAACCAGTCTCTCTTGCCCGCCTAAAACACAGACAAACAGTCAAAACCTCACATCTCGCCGCGTAGAACACGCAGCTGGAAACTGATTCGTAGGTTGAATTGGTGAGCACTCATTTCTACGTCCATTCGGAGTCAAACTAAAATAGAATGATATGTTACCATGCAGATGAGTAACAACAAACATCAGGCTCTGTTGCACTATCAGGCTGGCAGTCAAAATAGCCATTTGCGGTACTTATTCTAGCTTTCAAGCTGAGTGAGAGTGGGCATGACATTGTGGTTATCAAGTGGGCACCTTCCTTCACAAATGACTCACTGGGTTAGAGACACAACATCTCAAGAAAGCTGAGCAGCGTTTGCCAGTTTCCCTGCAACACCCCCTTCTGCTCTGTCTCTCTTGAGACCCAGCCACACAGCACAGATATCGTGTCATGATCTTGGTAAAATGAGCTTCTTTTGACAGGAAGTCGCAAAGCCTGAGAGCTCTGACACTAAAGGCTCACTCACCTCCTGCTACTAGCTCAGTCTGTGGAGCACGGCTCCGCTAAAGGGACCAAACTGTGCCTCAGCTCATGAGTGATGAAAAGAAGCTCGATACATCACCAGGGGGCTGTATAGTTATCAGTAAATTTAAAATTAGATCTTGGAAATAGAAAAGCAGCATTGCAGGGCTTTTATGCATGATATGATTCGGTGGGGCAGTTTGAATGAGCTGTGAGTGGGAATGATAACAATACAAAGACCATGATAGTGACTCATGTCCTTTGTTCAATGAAAATGTGCCTTGACTGGTTGGTGCTGACGTTTGTGGAAAAAGGTGGTGTCTCTGCTTAAAGTCTTACAATATACAGTACTGAGTTTACAGCAAAACACTGTTAGAAAGTCAATTATCACACCTGGATATTGGTGTCACATTCTGTGGCTTGTTAAAGAAAGATCGTCCCCATGTGGTTTCCTCCAGAGTACCTGTATCCCGTGAGATGTTGCTGTGTGTGTCTTTGCTTTGCAGAAATGTTTGCTTTGTAAGGAGATAAAAAATGCCAGTGTCATTGAGAAGTGAGTAATGATTGTGTTGGATTGACTTGGTTTTGCGTAAGTTGCTTGCATGATATGTTCTGCCACAGCTACTCCTGCAACCTACACTTTATCAGAATATCCTCTAACAAAGGTTTGTCATGTTTTGATGAGCTTAGAAGACTTTAATACGCTATAACATCTAAGTGCTGTCCTTGTGTCTTGTGCTGCAATAATACATCTGTAGGGTTGTGTAGATTCTTTGTCATCCAGGTCATGGTAATCCAAGGAGCTTCAGCAAAAAAAAGGCCCTTGAAAATGTTTCATCCCTCATCTATGAGCTTAGGAAGCCTCTTATATGTCAGGTAAAAGATATTCAAGAACCTAAAGTGAGGTCCAGTTTTTTACTGAAGCTCCTGGAGGTGTGTCTGTAGGTGATCAGCTATTTAGACGCGAGTTTTAGTGCCTGCTAGAGAATGTTTGTTGTTACAGCATGTTTCTGTCACCCAGGCAGTCTACTGTACTTTACAAAAAAGGTTCATGTAAATCTTGATATGGATTTTATTGTAGACTAGAGGTCAACTCACCCACTCACCATGCCTGAAACAATTGCTGCTATGGATGGGTGTCCTAGATTTGTGTTTGTACAGAATATTAAGCTGACAGCATCAGTCATAATTTATGAAATCAGTGTTTATTTATGAAGTTATAATTCTTTAAAAGGATATGTCAAAGGTAAAAATGTGAGATGTTTTGATCAGACTGGTAAAAAGCTGCAGCCGTTAGAGATAAGATGTTTTTGGGATATAACTACTTTTATTTTCCGCATCCAAGTTAAATGAAGCCATTTGTTGTCTTTAATGTCAATGAGCTCTATTATTTAATATAATTTAATCAAGCAACCACAGAAAATGATATGCCTTGACATTCAAGCAATGTTTTGTGTTACAGGGGAGAGAAAGGGCAGGATAATAAGTCCTGGTTGACGCTGTAGTAAATTGTGAACACCCG
The DNA here is from genome assembly GCA_900302755.1 of Chromis chromis. Classification (NCBI taxonomy): domain Eukaryota; kingdom Metazoa; phylum Chordata; class Actinopteri; family Pomacentridae; genus Chromis; species Chromis chromis. The sequence continues at coordinate 14,566 of OMNN01096227.1, forward strand.
CTATGTTTTATTTCTGCTTTAGTTCACTACTATTCTCAGTAGGTTGTTTGATGATGACGAAAAGATGCAGATCGTCAAACGGAGGCAGCAAACGATTTTCAGTGTTCGTCAGGGGATAAAGCAAAGTATCAAGTGTGGAAATGGGTTGTCTGAACAACTTCCCTTCACCGGCTGAGCTGTGTGCCCATCAGGCTGTTGGAAACATCTCCTTCGAGACCTGTCCGTTTGAAGCCAGAAAGCAAGGCGTGTTACTGCTAACTGTAATGGACCGGCCCAAACAACCAGCAAAACCTGAGAGGCGAGTGGTTTTCTAAATGAAATTAAATGTACCTGAGAAAGGGATCAGCTCTGACACATTGAATTGGAAGGCGTGTTCTATATCCAGCCTGTCTCGACACTAGGTCGGACTTGAGTTGGAGATCAGCTGAAGCCCGCAGTCCTAATTTGCATTGGCGAATAAAAGTTGACCCATTTTATGGACAAATTTACAGTCTAGCAAGAGATGTTTATTAGAGAGGGAGGAACGGAGAAAGCATCGCTCTGTAGATTCACAGGGGAACAGAACATCTTAAGCTGTAGCAGAGGGGGGCGGGGTGCTCCTCTTTATGGAGCAGGTGGATAATAACTATATGTTTTATTCATTTGCATCCTGCTTCCAGGCCTGATCTTTGGCAGAAAGGGGGCAATGAGGAGGGGGCCTGACCCTCAATAGTCAATGATGAGTTGTGATTCTCAAGCAAGCACTTTGATATTTCTTCAGATATTAATTATTAATGGCAAGATAGTATAGTTGTATCAGTGTTACATCATCACTCTGTATCATTGTGGTAATTTGACTTGTGACCTTTTCAACAACACCTTCAGTTCTGTTATTAGGACATGATAAATACTTTGTGTGTGATCATTTCATTGGTTGATGTATCGTCTGAGACACTCAATAGGAATGCAGCATTTTTTGAACATCATTATTTTGGCATTGTTATGACACATTTTAACTAGGGGATTGGAACATAAGTCAGCAGTTTAAAACTGTATTTGCTGTTTTACATTGCATACATTTTCTATTGTTAAATAGAGAGTCTACACATTGATGCAGCGATGCATTTGTTGTTAGTTTTTGTACAGCATGCATATATAAAAACTTTTCTTGTATCATTAATCTATCCTAAATAGGTTCCCCACACTGCCTCTTGTGCAACGGAAACCTCATTTTAAATTATATTGTTGTTTCAGCACTGCTCAGGAATGGAGCTGTGATCATAGGGGACAGAACTACCTTTTCTTACTGTGGTTGCTCTTCAGGCTTTTTGATGAACGTGTAGGTGTTACTCAAGTTGTTTCAGGTGAATGTACAAACACATATCTGTATTTATATATATATAAACGTGCTTACAGATGTTAGTTAGGTGTGTTGAATTCCCGAAGCAAGATTTTTCACAAAGAGCAAAGTCTTTGGTGAAGACGGGAATATTTTAGATTTGCTAACCTCTTGGTCAGTCATTAAGTGCGTTTATTGTTTTAATGCTTATGGACTATGAACTTTTCAGTTACTGGATTCTAAACAATGGACAGCATTTAGGCAGAAACACATGTTAGTAGTGTACTAAACTGTTGAAGCTTTAAACCAACCAATAGTGTTGAAATAGTAATACGGGCTGTGGTTGCTGTAGAGTTGCACAGAATTGTCATGGATGCACTCTTATAACAATATATTTAATTGCAAAGTTGCAAGAAAGTTGCTGTTACTGCAGATTTTACTGTCCTTGTAGTTAATAGTGGCCTATTCTAGTTGTGCAGAATGTGAGGTAATTTTGTGTATTGCTGACGTGTTGATCAGTAGTTATAAGATTCTAAAATTACTCTTAAAACAACATCACCGTAGTTAATTCTTTCATTTAGAAATTTAAAGGCATTCTTTAGTTGTGTTATATTTTAAGACTTGCCTTCAACACAACTGCATTAAGCCAAAAATTGCATTTCAAAGTGAATAGTGACCTCCAGTAGCTATTTTCTTACATTGATCTACTAAAGCAACACTGTAATGCAGTGTTTCTACAACTGAAGGCCTCCACGAGTACGATGACTAGCATAATATTATGCTTTGTGTTCATTTGGATTGACTAATTTTGCTGTTTGGGCCCTTGGTTTAAAAGACCGCAGTGTACCACTTCATCTTGTAGGAGTTATTCAAGCCAGACTGAATGTGTTGCTGTTCTTTTCCATATAAATGTAAACATGCCAGCAGCCTGCACCACCCATGTCAGCATCACATATACACTTCATTACACAAACACATGAAGCCGTTCTTTTGCACAAGCACAAATACAGCAGGTGGTTTAGATGCAAAGACATAGAATCCTAGAGGACTACTGCAGTGTATTACATATGCTGTACTCAGCTTAGGCTATTTCTGTTGCCCCTCGTCAGCCAGCCAAGAATCAGCTCTGCCCATTTTGGACCAGCGCTGCAGGTTAATCCATTCAGGACTTGAGGCCTTAATGATTTTAAGCTCTGGGCTCATATTAAGTAAATTTAACTTTATCCAGGAATGTGCAAACACCTTGGTCATGTGTGTATGAGCTCTTAGTGAAAACATGGTGGTAAATCTAAATATAGCTAAGAAAGTAGGAAACAGGAAGTACAACGAACAAGGTGGCAAAGGTTAATTATTGTGTAGTTGACTGGCCTTCACCATGAAGTTGTCTGCATACCTTTTACTCACAATAATGTTTTCCTTTTCCAAAACAAACAGTCTCATATTAGTTTGTCTTCTAGATATACGGCTCTGTCCAACACATACAGCTAGTGCAGTATGTAAAGTAACCTGATAAATAGTCTGCAAAATTGTTAGTATGCTTACAGCATTCTTCATCAATAAAGATTTAATTACTGCTCAGAATTGCTGACCAACGCACATTGTATGGTTTATAGGTTACTCTTATAGCTGCGGTGTTGGCTGAGGCAACAGCAACAACCCAGAAACACAGTAGACCATGAAATATTTGGCACATGAGATTACATTTCATAGATTAGAAACTGGAAAAGAGAAACTATGAAAAGCTTCATCGTGTCTTTTTGATTCACAGTCAATCTCGAATATTGAAAAGCATCTAAAAAGGTTCATTTTATAGTGTTATGTAAACAAATCATCTTTAATCCTCACATCTTTAACCCACAGTAGCTGGATAAGCAGTAAAATGTGGGGTGCTTGGCTCGGCAGATACAGTAGTTAAAAAGAAAAGCTTTAAGGAAAATACTAAAGATAGTATTGTGCTCATGTGTAGCTAATCTGCTAACAGGTGCTCCACAGAGAGGCAGCAATTGAATAGAGCCTGAGGGCGGTGTTGGTGGTGATGCATGCTTGCTTCTGTTCTATAGGCCAAGCTATGCTGTGGTACGATATGCTATGCTACACTATCCAGACAATTAGATGGCATCTCTTTGGTGGGTGGGAATGAAGGTAATGATAAGATATGAAGGGAGTGCTAAATAATCAGAGAAGATGTGAATGGGCATAATGTATAAATATCAATAAATCAATAAAGGGAGAAAGGAAATAGAGGAGCCCAAGGAATTTTTTTTTTTTTAAGTGCAAAACCCATGGAAAAAGTAATTGAGGGACTTAGAAATGATGTTGCTGTAAATTGGTTTGTACGTTAAATGAATTAAAATCTAATTAAACGCTCTTCTTGAGTGCCCACTAAATTGCCACATGGTTTGAGAACACAATGTAAATAGTCATTATAACATGGTGAGGCATTCAGATCTGACTTGTGCCATTGATAATTATACAGGCTGTAATATTCTTCTTATTCCTATAAGGGTCTCAGTCAATTTCACCATCATTATCACTAGTTCAAGAAGTGTCACATTGGTTAACTTCTGGGTAATTAGATGGTGTGATGATATTATTAAGAGATTAACCGGCAACGTATTACACAATGTACATTTTCACCCATGTAGTGGGTGCGTAGTACATTACATTAAGAGAAAAGACAGACCACGAAGGAGATGGAGAGAGCGAGAGGGGTTAATTGCAAGAGAGGAACTCGGGAGCAGAATGCGAGAGAAAGCTCGCAAGTGTATGTGATAAAGTGGAGGCTATGTTTATTAGCAGTGGAAGGAAAGAATGAGGGTGTAAATAAAGGAATCAGAGCTGGAGATGAAAAGATGTGGGAAGGTGGGGATAGGGAGGACAGTCTGTTAGGAAGATGGACGGATGGATAGATGTCTGTACAAATAGATGTGCACAGAGATGCCCTCTCATCCCTAACAGCCTAAGGTGAGGAGAAACTGACTTCAGCTACAGACAGAAACCACAGACTGAATCAATGCGATACCTCTCTCCCTCTCTCTCTCCTGTCTCTCTCTCGGTGGGAATTCTCTGACCCAGTTAGCTCCTCCACCAAGCAGCAGCAGAGTTATTTTTACATATTACCAGGAGACAATACTTTGTCCTCTGATCGTCCTCCCCGCATCCGTATGCTTCCCTCCACTCTTCTCCTCCTCCATCTTAGCTATTGCCGTCCTTTGCTCTCATATCATCCTGTTCTTCTGCTCCCCTTTTCTATATTTGGCTCCGCTGGCTTTGATCCTTCGTCCTCCTTTAGGGATGTAAAGATCAATCAGCTCTCTGCTGTTTTTGGTGCAGGAATCTGGCCTGGATGGTTCAATGTTATCACAACAGGTTGAGAAAAATCGCAGGCAGTTATGCACAAAAGCGTTTGTAATTAATACATTATTGCTTTTAACCCTTTAAGACCTGAGCCTCAAAATGTCCACCTGGTCTTTTTTTCTTATTTTGATTACAACAGGGTCAGAAAATGTCCTGTAAGTGCTTGTGCCCATTTTTTCAGAAGAAACTTTCAATATCTGGCAGTTATTTACAATTTACTGCCTGTTATAAGAGTGTAATGATGGTTTAAAATGAAGAAAAACACAAAAACGGAATTAGATTTTAGTGTTTTAGTGGGGAAAACTATAAAATTGAGCATAAACCTTTTTTTGTGTGTGTTTTTTTAATCACACAGGGCAGTTCTCCGCTCTCTGGGAACAAAGGGGCTGCTTCGAGACCTTCCTGGGGGGGGGGCATAAATGAAATTACCGTAATGATGCCATATTGGCTATAAAGCGCAACGCCTCAGCTTTCAGAAACCGTTGAATTTTTTTTACGATAGCACAAACGGTGACATAATTACGGTGTTTGCCCAAACGTGTCGCCGATGACGCACTAGGACTTAAAGGGCTAAATAAATTCCATTAACTATATTCTACAACAAAAAAGAGTAACACATTCCAGAAGAATGTTTGGCATTACACCTGAAAAAACTATTAATCAGTTATCAAAATAATCAATACTGTAATACTGCAACACGTAAATGCCACTTTTTTTGGGCATTTACCTTTATTTAAAATACGTTGCAATGATTAATCAGTTAGTTGTCAACTCTAGATTAACTGGCAACTATTTCGATAATCAGTTGATTAGTTTATGTAATTTTTTAAGGGAAAAAAATCTAAATTCTGTGATTCCATCTCATCTTTGGGTTTTAATAACATTTGTGGCTTTGGCAAATACATTGACATCTTATAGACCAAACAAGTAATTGAATAATAAAGAAAATAACCAACATATTAATAAACAATGAAAATAATTGTTAATTGCAGCCTTAATTTAGATTTAAGGAATCTCGAAAAGAGAGCAAGGGAACAACATGCAGCAGCAGCAGCCAGGAATCGAACCAGGGAGACACACAAATCAAATATCGGGCACTAAAACCAAAATTTAATGAGCACACATGAAAAGATACGATCAGTATGTTAGCATTAGTATGGTGGGCACAGGTCTGATGTCAAAGCTACGTCCAATAAGATGCTTGAGACACACATTGTTGGGCGGGTGGTTTATCTTTCTGCTGCATTACATAGTTATTCACCTCAACACATTGCAGATTTCTTTTATGCCACATTACTTTTAGTCACTGACAGACCAAAGCAAATGTCGAATGTTTCTGAATTTCGCAAAAAACTTACAGTTCAGCTGTGAAAACAGACTTATTTATTCTAATGTTAGATGCATGGACGCACCAAACAAGTAACATCATTTCCGTCTCAAGTCTGTCATGCACATGTGCTCTTGTTTGAATTCTGGTTAAACACATATATGCCCAACAAATCAGCTTTCTCCAGCAAAAATAAATAAATAAAATAAGAAATCTTGCGAACCAGGAGAGCAAGCAAACAAGGGGGGGAAGGGAGTCAGAAAAAATGAGAGGGTGAGGGAGAGAGAGGAAAGGGAGGCAAGGCAACAGGAGATGCAACAACAATAGAAGGAGAGGGGGTGAGTCGATCAGAGAGACGTACACAAACACAGAAGAGATGTGAAGGAGTGTGATTAGTGAGTACGGCTGTCTTTAAGAAAGAGAAGAAAAAGAAATCTCCCCACCTGGTAATAAGGG
>OMNN01096227.1:21043-32051 GCA_900302755.1 Chromis chromis
GGGGGGGGGGGGGGATTACAATTAATCAAGTGGTTTCATTTCTGCCCTCCAGTATTGTTAGGACAAAGAGGGTCATCACCTCAAAGCTGCAGCAGAGTTTCATTTTTTTCAGGCAAATTCAAATCTTCAATTTCGTCTAATGATGTGCCACATCTTCCTCAGGGTTTTTCCTGCTATCACTCATCCCTTTTCACTCTCTGTGCCTCTCTGAGAACAATACGATCAACATGCATTATTTATTGGAAAGTACGTCTGTGCACTGTGTACTGTATGTGTGAGAGAATGATGTGAACGTGCGACTCGGATTCAAATGAGGGGAGGGTGTGTTTCTGCGGGCACAGGTGTACGCCTGTGTGATTTCATCACTCTGCATGCAAATTTTGACCGAGGATGGCCACGGAGACAGAAGACGGAAGGAGAAAGAGGGAGAGAGAGAGAGGAGCCTGAGAGGGATGGAAATGGATAGAGTGAGACCGGGAGAGGGAAGAGGAGAAAGATGGCGTGATGACAGAGCTGCAGGCGCTGTGTTTGTACATGCATCTGCAGGCAAATTAATCAAGAGATGGTCTCTTACTCCATTAAAATGCTAATGTAGGAAAATCTAGACATTTCCATATATTTGCAATATATCCCAGAGCCCAAAGAGTGTTATTATGCTAAGTGCAGGCTGTGTGCTGGATGTAGACCTAATGCAATGACAAATCTAACCAAGATAAAGCCAAGATTAAAAGTCTGTTAAGTAGTAAATTAAAGGGCAGACAGGATGTAATGCTTAAATGCTGGGACTTCTTGAAGTCAGACAAGAGAAAATTCTGGTTGTTTGTACTGAAAAGCCCTGAAAAACTATTTTCTACAGCTTCTTACTCTCAATGGTGAACTATTATAGGAACTATTATTATTTCTCTGCCAAAGTTGAAGCCATTTTTGTTACTATCACATCAAAAATATGTGAGTTTTACTGGTTACTGGTCTGAAGATGTATATGGTACTCCAATCAGAATGCAATATTTGAATTAACATCAGATAATAGTTGATGGGTCCATTGATTACAGTGCCAATGTGAATAAAGTCTGATCTGACCACACAGTCCTGATGAAGCAGATTAGAGACATTTATGACCATGACACCTCTAAGTGTGAGTTCAAATGTTGCATACTTGGTCATGCAGACTTAATGCAATACAGAGAAAACAAGTTATCCAGTGCTTTAAGTTCTTCTTTCAGCAACATACCAGTAGCTGGATAGTAAAAACTACACATATGAGATTGTCATGACCTTCAGTAGAAAAATGCTTAGTAGTAGTATGCTGTAGTATGAGCTGCTTTTATACAGACCTTGGAGTTCTGCAAAATAGCAGCAATTAAATCCAATTGAAAATCATTCATTCGCAATTTACTACATATCGCCTCATGGCAACCAACCTGAGTTTTGTTCAGGAAGTTGAGTCAGTCCAGAACCATTTTCTCAGTTGTGCTACAGAGTGACTGTGAACATATGTTGTTTATAGTCTACATGCAGCGATTAATTTCTATCCAATGACTCCACACTGATGTAAAATTAGCCAGGCAGCTCAAAATATACATGTACAGTAAAGATATTCATCATGTGGCTGCATCGCTCAGCCTACCTGAAGCAAATTCAGACAGCATAGCAATCCATATGCAACAGTATAAATATGTTATTGGATATTTATATTATATAAATAATATAATATAAATATCAAATAAAAGCTATTATTCATCTCTGATGCCAACTGAAACTCCAGCAACTGAACATTACTCTCAAAATGACCTTCAAATGCATAAAACAATGTAAACTATTTATATGATTCGTCTTACTGCATTGTTTTCAAACATGTGACTAAATGGAGACATGCTCACTTATATATGGAAATATATATATGGTGCCCAGTGGTGTCCTAGTGGTTTGTGAAGCGAACTTGTAACCGGTGGGTCGCCGGTTCGAGTCCCCGGACTGGCAAGAGGTTGAGGTGGGAATGTGAGAGCGACCGCTTGTCCCAGTCACCACCACTGTGGGCCCTTGAGCAAGGCCCTTAACCCCTGACTGCTCCCCGGGTGCTGCACCGCAGCAGCCCACTGCTCCTAGTATGTATAGTTAAGGTTAACTTTGAATAGGATGGGTCAAATGCAGAGAAGGAATTTCAATCAATAAAGGTTCGATTATTATAAACCCAATCAAGTATTACCACTAGGTACCACCAGATCTTTGAAGTACTACAAGAGAATCTGTTCCGTAAAGCCTTTAGCTTTTACTTTTTTAGGTACCCAATTAATATTTTGACTCTTGTGAGAAATCTGAGGATGATATTTTGGCAGTAACTTTTCTGTGCCCTGTCAACACATTAGCAGGCAGCACAACACCGGCACTGGCAGGGAGCCTTTTTATACAACAGAGGAAATACAAATGTCAATGTTTCCAGCGACTGCTCCCGTAATTATCATGGGAATAATATACTGATACAGATATCAACAACCTTGTAGAAGATTTTTAAACTTATTAGATAGTTTGACGATAAAGATTCAGAAAGGAAACATTTAGAGAGGAGGATAGGTAATTAGGGCTGCCACGATTAGTCGACTAGTCACGATTACGTCGACTATTAAAATCGTCGACAAATAATTTAATAGTCGACGCGTCGTTTTGTTTTGTTTTTTATCTTAGTTTTTCTCTCAAAACTGCTGTGGCACCTTCCACTGCCGCGTCTGCCTTTCTGTCCTTGACACACATGCGCAGTAGTGGTAATTGGGGTTAATCTCTATAAAGATGAACATCTTTATGAAGATAAACATATTTATAACGATGTTTATAAGGTCCGCGGAGGTCCGCCGGCACTTCCACATACACACAGACACAATTGTACCGGATTTCAGAGCAACAGTGTGCGTGTGCAAAACTTCTGTGTGTCCCGGGATTCATTCCAATATATCTGACCAGACCAGGGACATCCTGGAAAAAAGGACACATATTATCACGTATGTGTCCCTTTCCACCGCTGAACGCTGGTCACAGCTGATCAGCTGCCTTGTGTCCCTCTGTACCGCTGGTCGCCGATCATGATAACCCCGCCCCCCGCAGTTGTGGCTTGTGAAAACGATGAAGAGGGACCGTCGTCTCGGTAAGGTACTAGCTACTAGCTAGCTACTGGCTAGTTAGCTGCTAATAATAGCGTAAAGCACTAAGCACAAAATGCACTTTTGTTGTATTTGAGTCAGTGAGACCAAAACTTTAATAATTCCTTACAGGTGCCTACCTCATTGTTGCTATGTTTGATGCTAAAGACAAATTAAGGATAGAAAAAACCTAAAAAACGAAGCTTTACATTCAATTTACGTATGATCCGATTAGTCGACTAATCGAAAAAATAATCGGTTTAGTCGACTATCAAAATAATCGTTTGTGGCAGCCCTAGTGGGAAAACATGGAAGCAGTTTACAGTGTTGACAGAATCCTAGATGAGCAGCTTCAGACCCCCGACCCACGTCTGTCACTTCCTGTTTGTGTGAGGGATTAAACGAAGCTGTTGTTCTGCAGATCATGAAGGCGTCTCTGTTCGCCGAGGATGAGGACGACATGTTCCAGGATCAGGGACTGACGAAGGCCTCCGCTGACGTCTCGTCTCCTCGCCTCGTCCTGCCGGGAGCTCACGGCCGACCCTCCGGTACCAAACACAGAGATGACACAGTTATTGTACTGTGTCATCTTAAGTTGCAAATAGTTTAAAGAGGACCCCAGGAAGACTAGCTGCCATTAAATGGGTAGAAAATGGGGATCCTAATAAAGAAACACAGATCTGCTCTCTCAGGTTTCTGATCAGTTCAATTCTGATCAGCATCATTTTTGTTGCTTCTGCTGTTGGCTTTAACTGATTTCCAGGACTGTACAATCTGTGTTTGGACTAAGTGATGAAAAAAGAAATTTAATTAGGCTGCATAGGAGATTTTCTCTTTTTAATTGTTTTTTTTTAAAGTTTTGCCTTCAGCTTAATTTTGCATTAGTTTGCTCATCTTTAAGGCATTTTTATGAATCTTGGTATAAACTCAATGCCAGGATAACTATCTAAAACAAAGACATTTTATCAAGTCAATTAGATGAAAAATTTAATTAATTTCTTCAATCCGAATAAAGCTTTTCAGTGACAGGTTTGTTTACATCAGTAGTGGAAACTGCGGTAAAAAAACAAACCCTACCTGGATTTTACATCTATCTGAAAATACATTCACTTGGTCAAAACTGTTTTAAAACAGCCTCTTTTTGTAAATGTATAATCTAGACGTACAAATCTAATAACTTTCTCTCTTGATGTAGCCCTGCTAGTGCCTACAGAATATATTACATTTCAAGTCGGTCCCTAGAAAGCTGAAGCCCTTTGACCTCCAGCCAGACGACCCTGTTAGGGTGGAGACGTCTGTCATCAGTCTGCGCTCGAGGATTATAACACCTTGGTCTACAACAACAAAAATATAACATCTGAGCCTTTACCTCGCTAAATATTTGGCATTTTGTATCTCATAAGAGTGATGTGAGCCTATAGGCCTAAATATGTGTTGAAAAGAAGATGAAACCAAACCTCAGACTGCGTTCGAGCACTGTCAGTAGGGGATTAATGGAAACCCGACGCTGGTTCCCGAGATCAACGTATAGACGTGGCAACAGCTGTTTTTGACCTATAGGATGATGTGACCTGATTGTTGATGATCACTTTATACGCATAATTACTTGGTAAATTTAACTCTCTTTATTATTCGTATCTATATGTTGAACTGTGAAGAAAGTTTGGTTTATTTAGAAAAAAAAAAACATGCTGTGCAGACACTAAAAATGACACCAAGAAACAACATCATAATGTTCACAGAGCTGCTTGCAGACAAATAGCACCGTCTAACTTCACTGTGTAGTCTAAATTTAAGTTTATTTGCATTGTGCAGTTTCACACAAACAAAATTCAAAGTGCTTGCAGGGTAATAATGCATTTAGACATTCATATGGCAACAGATTACAGCAGAGACAAAGAGCAAGAAGGAACAGTACAGAATAAGATATTAATAAATGACTCAGACTTAGATGGAAAGTAATATGTTCAAAAATAGAAGAAGGCTCCCTGCAATCGTCACCTGTCTGCTTCTTGCTGCAGTATAATCAGCCCAATATGTCCAGTGAGCCTAATTTATTCCACAGTGATGGTTAGTGCTGGAATTCTTTAGGATAATATGTCATTAGTCTAAAAACAGAACAGATTTTTTCTGTAATATCTGGTAAAATGAGTTATCCTCCCAAAGAGAGAAAACATTTAAAACTTTTAACATCATTCTTTGTGGCATAAGTCTATGTTATGCCATGTATTATGTAGTGCACATGCGTGTAATAACAGGATATAAATAGAAGGGCACTCGAGGAGCGAAGACCTCCACTGAGGCCAAGTGTCTGTTCATTTGTTATATGTGTTTTCACAACCTAAACCAGAGATGTACCAAAACTTAATGGCTTCTTCATTTGCCAACGTTTCATGAAAATCAGTGTGGAAGCTTTTGTATAATCCTACTGACAGACAGACAGACAAAAAAAGCAGTCAGGAATGAAAATATCTCCTTCTCCATCACCTCAGGGACAGAGGCTATAAACATGATCAACATAACAAAAATTACATGTTTGGCATTTATAAGAAGCATACAAACCTTTAACACATGGTTCATAACACACTGTAATGAAATTCAATCAGATATAAGGACTTTTTTTATTTTTTTTAACAAATGTTTATTAATGTACAGTATTGAAGACTTATGTAATGTAATTACAGCTGTGTACTACTTATAATGTTAATGGGAGGTTTAATTCATCATATTAACTTAAACACAGGCCCTACGCTAAGATATCCACCCTTGGTTTGTATAATGAGATTATAAGACTCTGTGTTGGGCATTGTCATCATTCAAAGAGAGTTAGAGAACTTTTTGAAGTTTTCATATTCCAAAACGCTTCATACCAAAAGTGTTTTTTGACTGACTTTTGTATCGAGAGAATTTCAAAGCAAATGCCATCAACACGTGTTTGACATTTGTGTTTTTTTCTGGATGTGTATTTCTAGGGCAGAGGAAATTAAAGTGCTATAAATATGAATATTGTTCTACTTTCTGTTGTCCTTTCTCCCCCACTGAACAAATCTAATTAAGTTTGGGATTTTATAAAACGCAGCCCTCCGTGTGTGTTTCTGCTATCATGAGGTATCATCATTTTCACAAGTTCTTAGATTAGCAACTGGTAGGCCCATTTCTGCTCCTTTGTCACAGGAAAGACTTGCAAGGCTTCTGCAACAGAATACCAGTGACACATGAGAGCTTCTCCACGGCTAAACTCAAATCCTCTGCAGTGCCAAGGTGCATTAAGGAGATTATTGTAAAGACCGAAACAATGCCTGAACTTCAGTAACATATACGCTTGCCAGAACAATATTTACACAAGGTTAAAAAAAATGCTGCTTTGTGAGTGTCTTGATCTATTTATACGCTTTTAAAATCGGCCTGTGGTTTTGTAGTGTTTATTGGGTGGCTCTATTACACTTCCAGTGAAATAGTTTGCAATAGGACAGATGTGTTATGTCTTCTCCTTCTTTCTCATACCATATACTGTGGCACCTAAGGACACTGTTGTTTCTGTTTTCAACAAATAAATGACATTAAAAAGTATTTTATTGAACGACAGGGGAAAACAACTCTAGCTGTCTATGTGTGTTTTAGTTTGTAAAGTTAACCTGGTAATGACACCAGTAAGCAGTGTTTGCCATTACAATACACTAATAGTCATTCAAAGAGTTTTAGGAATATTTACCATTTAAATTCTTATCATCGTCTAAAATGTGCCTCTGTGGAAAAATAATCCTAAAAGGAAAAGTAGCCATGTGATAAACTGCTTGTGGAGATCTTGACAAAGGATGCCAAATACCAGAATGGGTGGCAAAAATACTCAAGCAAAGAGCGCAAAACTGCATGACCAAATAAAGGGGGTCATTTCTGCTGAGTGAACACTGATCTCTCTATATAAGAAGGAAGGCTGGACTCCTCCAAGGACTGTCAGGCCACCAGTCAAGGTGAGTGAGTTACAGACTTTTATTAGCAGGAGGAAAGCCAGCAGCTTAATGAACAATGCAGGGCATGACCACTTACTGCCAGATACAGAGCAGTTGTTTTTATGCCAGGACCTCACCTCACCGCAAGCTCATTTTTAATACAGAATAGCTTAATTACCATTATTAATTTGAGCTATTTGTGTTTCTTTCTTCAGAACACTCATAAGACCATCGACAGCTGTTCTCTTGAAGGGAGGGAAGAAGGTAATACATCTCTCACTGTTTCCTTTTGTCATTTTTAATCCATAGCTGTGTTTCTGTGATAAATCTTTGACTTATGAAGGCCTAAATGTTCATTAAACCTTTACCTTGCATGGAGTCATTAACAAATCAATTAATCATCTTCTACGACTTCTTGCATATCTTCCACATCATCTTCTATGACTTCATTAATATGTCTGCATCATTAAATGGAAAAGAGAAATTGTCTATTTGGTTTAGTTTTACTGTCATCTAAGTGACAGATTTCTATAAAGATTTGGAACAGATATCATTTTGCAAATTTAAGTAAGATATCTCTGCCACAACATGTTGTTAATACAGTCCAGTTAAAACACAATAATAATAAACAAAATCTTTTTCCTGCTCTTTGGTTGAGTGAAACGTCCATTGCATCATTAACAGTATTTTTCTTTTATTCAATAGTGAGGAATCATCATGAGTGCAAATGGCAATCTGAAGGGGAATAATGACTGAAATTAATGACAGCTGTCTTGTCTTTACCCACTTCCAGTAAACCAGTCACCATGAGTGGGGACGCAGAAATGGAGTGTTTTGGCCCAGCGGCCGTTTACCTCCGCAAGCCAGAAAAAGAGCGAATTGAGGCTCAAAACACTCCTTTTGATGCTAAAACTGCCTATTTTGTGACTGAGCCCGGTGAGATGTATCTCAAAGGGAAACTAGTTAAGAAAGAGGGCGGCAAAGCCACCGTGGACACTCTGTGTGGAAAGGTAAGATGGCACTTAAATTTATAGTTCATAGCACTTTTAATTTCACAGTGAAACCTGCTGTTCAAACATTTCATTGTATACAGAACAGCTGCACTGATCCTGATGTGAAAAAATTTAACTAAGGAGGAAAATGTCACTAGAGGTTACAAAATAGCTTAACATAACAGTGAATGAATTCAGTAAATGTCTTGTGTTATTTTGGACTACAGTGTTTCTCTAAAGGTAAAAATAACTTGAGTTGTTTAACCTGTGGACTGTAGTATACAATGTTAAGTGATGACCACCTCAGTTTGTCCATTGTTACTGAACACACTGACATCTTTTCTATTGTTGTGACAGTCTATCACCGTGAAAGACACTGAAGTCTTCCCCATGAACCCTCCGAAGTACGATAAGATTGAGGACATGGCAATGATGACCCACCTCAGTGAGCCTACTGTGCTGTATAACCTCAAAGAGCGCTATGCAGCATGGATGATCTACGTGAGTTTGACCTGATCATCACATCAGTACATAAAACAGGATGATGACAGCAGAAAGCTGTGAGTGACGAATGATGCTCTCTGTCTTCACAGACCTACTCAGGACTGTTCTGCGTCACTGTGAACCCCTACAAGTGGCTCCCAGTGTATGATTCATCAGTGGTTGCAGGATACAGGGGGAAAAAGAGGATTGAGGCTCCACCACACATCTTCTCCATCTCTGATAACGCCTATCAGTTCATGCTCCAAGGTATCAATCATTTTGTAAGCGATTATGTATTCACAAATATGGCTGCCATACTTCAGAACTCCTGACAACTATATATCATTATGATGTCTTACAGATAGAGAAAACCAGTCAATCCTGATTACGTAAGTATCAACAAATTTTACATGATTAGGTATTTCCAAAAATAGTAACATCCGTGATTTTTAAATATTACTTTATATATATTTCTGAACACACCCCTCAACCCAGCGGAGAATCTGGTGCAGGAAAGACTGTTAACACCAAACGTGTCATCCAGTATTTTGCGACAATCGCAGTAGCTGGAGGAAAGAAAGCAGAGGAAAAAGCTGGAAAAATGCAGGTAAACAGAGTTGTGCAATATGAAATCGAAAATTTAAATAAAGTATTGTTAGATTGACAAAATGAATGCTGTCACTAGGGGTCGCTGGAGGATCAAATCATTGCAGCAAACCCACTGTTGGAAGCTTATGGTAATGCCAAGACTGTGAGGAATGACAACTCTTCACGTTTTGTAAGTTAATTTGTAAGACTTTACATTCATTGAAAATCATTAGGTACTTTGTGGTGACAATCACTCACTGTAACACACTTTTAATTTTGATATTAATCTGCTTCTGCACAGGGCAAATTTATCAGAATTCACTTTGGGACAACTGGAAAGTTGGCTTCAGCTGATATTGAAACATGTAAGTATTTCAAAAAGCATTACACATTTCTTGAGCTGCACTCCAAAAGAGATTTCTCTTAATTATTCACAACTTAAATTGAAATAGATCTGCTTGAGAAGTCTCGAGTGACGTTCCAGCTGTCTGCTGAGAGGAGCTACCACATCTTCTATCAGCTCATGACAGGCCACAAACCTGAGCTATTAGGTATGAGATCACTTAATCATTCATGTGTTTTTTTTCAATTTGGTGTATATTCTGGTAAATTTAAATGTTTTTTTGCTTTCTTCAGAGGCTCTTCTCATCACTACCAACCCTTACGACTATCCCATGATCAGTCAGGGTGAAATCACTGTCAAGAGTATCAATGACATTGAAGAATTCATCGCTACTGATGTAAGAAAATGACCAAATACACTAAATACGCTTTATAAAAATCTACCCTTAAGAGTGTCCTAATTTTTAGGGCTTTATCAAAATGAGGAATTTAGTTTCTTTAAATGTACGCAGACTGCTATTGACATCCTGGGCTTCACTGGAGAGGAGAAAGCAAGCATTTACAAACTGACCGGATCTGTGATGCATCATGGAGGCATGAAGTTCAAGCAGAAGCAGAGGGAAGAGCAGGCTGAGCCTGATGGCACTGAGGGTACATTCAACTTTTCTTTTATGTGTTACAAGCCTTACGTTTGAAAACTTACTATGAAACAGATTCCTTCCTTTCTCTTCAAAGCTAAAACTGCTTTACTCAAGTTTCTGTCTTTCTTTTTTCAGTTGCGGATAAAATCTCATACCTCATGGGTCTAAACTCAGCTGACTTGCTGAAAGCACTGTGCTACCCGAGAGTGAAAGTCGGAAATGAGTTTGTGACAAAGGGTCAGACTGTCCCACAGGTGAAATACTCTTATACTGTCCTGTGATGCTCCTAAACCTGTTTAGCCCCTGAAAGTTTTAATCATTTTTATAAAGTGTTATAACAACATCCATCTCTATATTCAGGTCAACAATTCTGTCAGTGCTCTCTGCAAGTCTGTCTATGAGAAAATGTTCTTGTGGATGGTCGTCAGAATCAATGAGATGCTGGATACCAAGCAGCCAAGACAGTTCTTCATCGGTGTGCTTGACATTGCTGGCTTTGAGATCTTTGATGTAAGTTTGATGATATAGTTAAATATTTTTTTTTGTTTTGTTTTAATGTGTAAAGAATGGCCAAAAAAGTTATATGGGTTTGATACAAAACAATATTAAACTGTATTCCACTTTTCTCTTGTCAATATTCAGTACAACAGCTTGGAACAGCTGTGCATCAACTTCACCAATGAGAAACTGCAACAGTTTTTCAACCATCACATGTTTGTCCTGGAGCAAGAAGAGTACAAGAAAGAGGGAATTGAATGGGAGTTCATTGACTTTGGTATGGACTTGGCTGCCTGCATTGAGCTTATTGAGAAGGTGAGCGGCATGCTGTACTCTGTACTGACAAACATAGAAACAATCCGATGACTTGAAAGTTTTTGTTT
>OMNN01096228.1:0-20096 GCA_900302755.1 Chromis chromis
CATGAGCTGCTTGGCTCTCTAAGTGCTTTTGTAGTTAAGGTTAACTTTGATGGGTCAAATGCAGAGAAGGAATTTCCCCAAGGGGATCAATAAAAGTTAGATTATTATTATCAATACATGAACGACATTTTGTTGCTGTGTACTTTTACTTAAGTAGGATTTTTCATGCAGGAACTTTACTTGTGATGGAGTATTATTACTCTGCTGTATTGATATTTTTACTCAAGTAAATCATCTGAATGCTGCTTTCACCATTGCATTCTCATCAGCCTCTTTGTTTAGTGCTAAGTAAATGCTATTATGCTAACATGGTATGCTAAGCTGGTAAAGCTAACATGGTGATTATTACACCTGATAAACATTAACATATTAGCATGCTAATTAGAGCCTCACAAAAACTCTAGACTAGCTGCAGACATTGAGTATTAGTTTTTAAACTTCAGATATTAAAACAGTTACATTTTGTATTATGGCATTGCCATAAATGATTCTTTTTCAGGTCTAGAAAGCAACTGATCAAAATGTTCCATTATTGCGGAGCTATTGTGTGTATTTTCAGTGGTAAATCAATTTTACTTAAGAAGGATTTTTCATGCAGGACCTTTACTTGTAATGGAGTGTTTTTACTTTGCTAAATGGTACTTTCACTTCAGTGAAGGATCTGAATGGTTCTTCCAACATTGCATTCTCATCAGTCTCTTTGTTTAGTGTGAGGTAAATGCTATTATGGGGAGCGTACCTATGTTCCCCGGGTCCTATGTTCCCCACTTTGTATGGGACCGGGGAACATAGGACCCTTTTTAGGCGACCGGGGAACACAGGACCCTTTTTAGGAAATAAAAGGGTCCTATGTTCTCCCTGATGGGGAAACATAGGACCCGGAGAACATAGGACCTGGGGAACATAGGGATGACCCCCTACTGGGAGCCCCTATTATGCTAACATGCTATGCTAAGCTGGTACAGCTAACATGGTAATTATTAAACCTGACAAACATCCACATGTTAGCATGCTAATTAGAGCCTCACAGAAACTCAAGCCTGGCTGCAGACATTGAGTCTTGTTTTTAAACTACAGACATTAAAACAGTACAATTTTGGCATTATGGCATCACAATACATGCTTTTTTATTTTAGGTCGAGCAAGCGATCAAAATTGTCTTTTATTTTGTAGCTATTGTGTGTATTTTCAGTGGCAGATTATTAGACCCGTCACATTCTGCTCTGCCTGTGAAAATATCAATAAAAATTCACAAATATCTTAATTTGGCTCCTCTGTCAGCACACCGTTCACTGCACAGTCCTCCAGGATGAGTTGAGGACGTCATCACTGACATACACCTGGGCCATAAAGGCTTGTATAAACCATTCCTGCGTGCTGAGGCATGCCTACTAAATTCCCCAGCTGTGCTAGCTCGCTCACATACACCTGTTGGTATGTTGCTTCAACTGGGAACTTGTGAAACCCTCATGACATACATTCTTTGGATATTATTGCTGACTAGTAAAGAAAAGGATGTGGGTTGTCGTTAAATGTGGATTCTGAGGAATTTATTTTCACTGTGAAGGAAGATAAAGGGAAATGCTAACGAGGTTTTGCTTATGCTGATTTATCCATCCATTTACTTATATTCTCTGTCTGCATTCTTTAGCTTGAGTCCTAATGATTTCTGTAGCTTCACATACTTTCTTGCCTCCTACTCGTTTGTCTACACTGTTAATTACTCATAGCCACCGCAGCCTTCAAATAACTGACATTTCACAGTTAAGTTGCTTGTACAGTGTCTGATTTTTGCCACTGACTCAGGTGTCTTTGTCTTCATTAAGCCTGGAGATCATCGTTCCCAGCACGTCTCAGACAGGAATAATTTTGACTCATCTGCTCGTTTCTCTCCTGCAGTGAATCAGTCTTTCTGGACTGTGCAGCCCAGTTGATTCACTAGAAACCGCTGCAGACTTACATTAGAACCAACCCAACAGCCACGGCGAGGTCCTGCCCTGAATTACCTCCCATATGTGAATGTTTCAGTACCTCCCAAGAAACCACAGTAGTGCAGAGATTTAATAGCTGATAGATAATTAACAATTTGGATGAATGTGACAAAAATTCTCAAAAAAAGTTTCTCAGTATTCTCTGACAGTAAAATCAACATTTTTGGTTTTTGGCTGTTGGACATACAAAAAAATGCAATTTGAATATGTTATCTTTGGCTTCAGGGACTAAAAGTGTTTATTTTTTAAACACTAATTAATCAACTGAGTCTTAAATAAAATCACTTTCAGTCGTTTTCCTCTCATGGAAGAATACTACACTGCTCAAGACCTTCTTTGTGTTCATCACATCAAAGAGAGAAAAAACAACACAATTTAAACTTAATGTACAAACAGCAATACAAATTAAAGCTGAACATTTTTTTGATTATTGAAAATATATAGAATAACCCTGTGACCTTTGGGGCCACTAAAAGATCTGAGACAAATATTCTTGCCCTGTCTAGTTGGTAAACCAACCTTGGTCTTAGTGTTTATGAGGAAATGGTTGGTATTAAACATACTGTTGGCTGAGATAGGGGCCAGTGTGAGAACAAACACAAAGCAAATGTAATAAAAGTGCTTCAAATGTACGATCAGCTCAATTGGTGTTGGCATTTAGGGGCAAAGTCATGTCAAGGCTTGAGCCATCCAAGTCAAAGTTTAAGGCAAATGTTTGTCAGAGCAAGTTTCAAGTAACAAGTCCTAAATGGAAGCCTTCAGGTCTGTGAATTGTTCCTTTTTTTCACAAAGCTGATACCAATGAGTAATAATGATTACATTTTCAGGCTGTATCCATGCATGTCCACATCTTGCACATCCTCACATATTCAACATTAAAACCAACGAATGGAGTATATTTATCCCTTGCCATTTAAAGGCTAAATGGAACTAGTTTTTATGGATTTAAACGCTCATATTCAGAATGAAGGCTATGAAATGGATCATTTATTATTTTCTGTGCCTCGCTGAGCACAGAAACACCCTCAAAACCACATCAAGACACTGCTGTTGCCTTAAGGGCTCATATCTAGTCTTTAGAGAGTCATCTCAAGACTTAAATTTAATAAATTATACAGCTATAGAGCCAGGAGAAGATCGGCTTCACTAAACATAAGCAGAAGGCAACCCACCCACCAGCAGCTGTAAAACTCATATAGGAAACATAAGAAACTTTAGGGTCATTGCAGTGCTGCGCAAGACAACAACAGAATGAAATAATGATGGCACCTTGTATTGAAAAGGGACAAACAATAATAAAGTCACAGGGGTTTAGGGTTATGGTACTGAATTGTAGTTCAGCGTGCAAATGAAAGTGCAGTTCGGAGTGCACGGCTAAGAGTTCAGTTTGGTTTATTGTGTTTTTGCTGTAGAGGTGCTTGTAAGTGGATTTTTGAACACTAATGAGACTGTTTCCTCTAGTTTTCAGTCATTGTGCTATGCTAAGCTCACTGACTCTATGGCAGCTTTAATCTGCACATATGGGATCATGTGAAATGTGTAAAGTTTTGTTCATTATCAATGTCACTGTCATTGTCCTTAAACACTTTTAATAACCTTGTGCTTGAGGCCATATTTCAAATTCTATATGCTGTTAATACCAGAATGTTTTTGGCAGCTCATAAAAATGAATTATGGTTCAGTTTTATGCAGCCGTTAAGCTGTATTTATTTACTAATTGATTATTTATGTTATCATAAAAAATGGCATGTCATTTTGTGTTGACATTTAATTAATTAAAAGCAGCTAAGAGTAACCATCAGTGTTAACCTGGCTGTCTCTACAGTTGATCATATGACCGAGTTCTTATAGGTAATAGTTTCCCATAGAGTCTCCCATACTTAAGCATACCTCATAAAAAGTCGGTTTATAGTTTGTATAGTTTCTTCAAATAAAATAGGGCAGAGGACGTGGAACATAGTCTGAACATAATGAAATACACATGGTGCAAAAAATGAGTTTCCTTTTCCGCCACATGTATAATCGGTGCTTGCTCTTCAGATAGTCCATGCGCTCTGAAACTGTAGGTCACATGCAGACGTCCACAGGTAGATGGTGAAATTTACCCCATGCAGGTCTAAGCAAAAAATTAAATAATAAATAATAATATTATTAATATATAATATAAATTGGACTGAAAGGTCACTTTATGCCTTCTACGTCGTGTATCCGTAACCCAAATTGACTGTGGGACTATCTACACTGCAAATGCATCACATGCACATGTGCCAAGAAAAGAAATGGTGCTTAAAACAAATGCTTGGTATGAGCAGAGACTGTATGAGGAAATTCTCCATCATCCACATTTTTATAATTCATCATTAAAAGAGTAGTAATTGAAGTAGTTGCTGCAGGACAATGGAGGTACTTTGGTCTGTGGGAAGTTCTAAAATCTCCAGAAATCCTGTGCAATGTCGACCCACTGTGCTCGACACACCTCAGGAATAATAACTCTGACGCGGTGCTGTTTCCT
This sequence comes from Chromis chromis, assembly GCA_900302755.1. NCBI lineage: Eukaryota > Metazoa > Chordata > Actinopteri > Pomacentridae > Chromis > Chromis chromis. The sequence continues at coordinate 4,504 of OMNN01096228.1, forward strand.
GTAAAAGGTGTAAAGTCACTGCCTTTCAGACACATTTACAGGAACCCTGAGTGTTTTTTTTGTGTTAGACATGAGGGGAAATGTGATCAGACCAACACGTACCTACTGAAGTATGAACAGAATCGCTGCTATCTGCTATTGGTCATGTCACTTGACTGAATTGGCCTTATGAAAGCAAATGAGTATATTTTCCAAAATGTTGAACTCCTCCTTTAATTACAAAGACTAACAAGCCACAAATATGACCTAATGACATTGACTTCATGCTGTATTATCCTAGAAGACTTACAAGAATGTGGGATGGATGGGAGATAAATGGTAGTTAGGTGGCAGGAGAGCAGAGCAGGTGCTGCCTCTTGACCGCAGTCACCTCTTTTAGGTTTTTCAGCCACACAATTGACATGGACCTAAAAATCTGGTGCAAGCGGCCTCCTTATGGGAGATTTGCATGGTCTCAGTAACAGCCCTAAAATTAGAAGACGGTGCCCTGATTTATGTGGAAAAGTTAAGGGGGCGGGGGTGCATTCCACGACTGCTGTAGGCAGGAAGTTTTGGAATCTCCATGGAAATTAAGGCAAAACACAGAGCGGCACAGTTATTTTTCCAAATATTTCACACAGGCTTTTAGTACAAAATGTGCTTAAGGGCCTGCATAAAGGAGACACATGATTTGTTATCAGATGTCCCCTTTGTCTCTGGCAGACACTTCGATTGTATCTCAACAGTGCTTTCCTTTAAGACTGTAGATGAAGCGTGAAATATGTGGAGAAAATACAAAAATTGCACATTATTCCACTCCAGAGCATGTAAAACAAACTTCACTGACATCTGTTCTTGATCCACGATGACGGATGCTGTGGTCAAGTGAGAACCATTCACAGTTGCTGGGAGTCAAAGTGGTGAAATCATGGTGATAAATGTAACAGCCCCGACAACGCTCGCAGTATTTCATGCATTAGTCCAGATGTGTGTGGAATTCACACACGTACGCTGAATTTTTCTTCATCCTGGCTGGATGACAGTGAGTTTAGGAGTCTCCCAGGAATGACTCTGTTCAAACTTGGCACTAACGGGAGTCATCCTAACCTTTCCCCCTGCGGAGCCCCTCACATCACTCAAAGTCAGGCGGGGGGGCTCGTGTCTTAAATACTGACATAAGAGGCAGGATGAAGTATCTGAAATGTGATCTGTGTGAACACACATAGGACCAAAATAATGGGAAATCACAGACCCTGTGGTGCCACATGTGTCCCCAGCTGAAAATGGTCTTCCAACAGATGGAGATTTATTATCGCAGCTTTTCTCAGCTGAGAAAAGTGGCACTGGGCTACAACAAGTAAAGGCAGCGGGAGGAAAATGTGCGGCATCTGTGGAATGACATTCCGAGCTGACTGTGGGGAGCGAGGCAGGCAAAAATATTTACATTAAAAGTCAAAGTTTACAGAGGAATTTCTGCAAATAAAGACATCTTGGAAATGTACTGGAAAGAGCAATTCCCATGAATAAATAAACAACCTTAAAGGAAATACAGCGACAGTAACGCGGCATTTGACTTGATTTGAACTTCATGCATAACATTATTTGAGTTTACGTTTGTATTTGCACCCTTAGCTCATGGCTCATAATCTAGAATCTATACTATCAGTCAGAATGGCACTGGCTGTCCTTTACCAGGATATTTAGTGTGTCATAAACGTAATTTCCTGCATTCTGGTGAATTTAAATGCACCAATTTGTGCCTTCTCTGCATTGATTTATTGTGAAAATGTCTTTATTAATGTAACGGAACACACAAAATTTAGGCCTCAGATAACAATTCAGATTATAATGGAAAATATATCTCTGAACCTAATGACATTATCCACAGTATAGTATAGTTTAGTCTTTGCATGAGCTCATATATCGTATTTTAGAGGTAAAGAAAGACCCAGTGTTTGTCAAGGCATTGTTGCATCTATTAGTAACTGTGTAGAGGAGATAAATGCATGTGTTTAACATATTGAGGAAATCTACTGAAATCTCTGCCTATGAGCCAAACATTCTGTGTTGTGAGTCTGAGCTGGTTTGAAACTTTGCATCATGTGAAACCAGATCTTCGGTTGATTATAAAACAAGCTAATATGATCCAGAATGTCTTAATTTACGTAGGATTCAGTGTACAGAGCACCAAGTAGAGCTTGCATCGTGTGATTGTATCATGAGAGACTTTTTTGCTCAGTGACTAATGGAAGACAGACTATAAGGGCTATACTGTGTCATTGGAGTCCTTATGGGCTGAGGGCAAATGTCATGAAGACATAGTGATCATGAGAAAACACACGAAGAGTTTACTCAGGGTGTTCAGCTCCCTTTGAAGAAAAATTGTCATTGGAATTTATTACACTTTCCTCAAGCGTTGCAACGAATGGTGCTAAAGTTCTACAGTATGAACTCTACTGGCAATAGCTTTCAAATAAGAGAGAACAGGTTACTCATAAACTCAAGATTCAAACAATCTAATTGCTTCTAGTTATCATCCAGAAAATATTGATTGAGAGTTTCTTTTGCAATTAAATTTTCATTTTTTCAAACACTTCTTGAGCCTATGTTGCCTATGTATGACTCCAACAGACACAGAGCAGCATTAACATTTATTCAGATATGTGTTTCTGCTCATCTGATGGATGTAAGCCCAGTGTTTGCTTTAGTAGTAGCTCTGGTTATTGAACATCATGTGACTTCACTACTGGGATCTCCTCTAATAGAGATAAAAGAGGCTCCACACATACATCAGCTGTAAACCAAGCATAGCAAAGGAATATCAGGCCAGATCAGAACTGAATATGTAATCTGGAACTGAACGGCTACAGATCTGACCTGGTGTCCAAATGCACAATGGCCCAGTAAAGATGAACATAATCTGTATCAGGTATGGCCCACACCTGGAATGTGGTTTTTAACGTGATGCATCCCAGAAATTCTTGCTGTCAGGAAATTGATTCATCAGTACTATTCACACGTGCAGTGGACACATCCAAAGATGTTATTTCCATGAAGGATCCATGGATTCTTGGATAAATATCATGGATATCTCACTCTTTCCACTGCAGCGCCTGATGGTGAGAGTAAAGAGGCTTACAATGAGTGGAAAACATCTTCTTAGCATCGGTTATACTAGCTAACAAGATATTTCTTGGGTGTTTCGATATGCCTAGCATACATAAGTCATTTAAATGGTTATGGGCTCTAAGAACTGGGATAGTTTTAGAGCTACATCTTTCCAGAAATATTCCACTGGTGGGGAATCCCACATCATGTGTGGCCTGCACCACCTCCTGTGGGAAAAAATGTCTATCTAGCTGCTAAATGCAGCTATGTTTGCTAGCTAATGCTAAGATTTGGTGTCAGAACGCTAATGCAACTTGGGTTTTTTTCACTACAAATAGCTGCTTTTTACTGCTGGAAATGAGGTTGATAAGAGAAGTGGTTGCTGCCGGACAGAATGTGAAACCAAAATAAGAAGGGAAGTCTTCTGAACACACGGTCTGCTGTGTATAATCCAAACAACCACGTCTTTACTAAACTATTGCTAAAGAAACCGTCTCTGGTGCAACAGTTTGGAAGATATTGGTCATGCAGATATAAACCAGGGAAGTGGGTTTTTACTTTGGAAATGGTTTGTGGAGCTTCTGTGGAAATGTTGACAAATTTTTTCCCCAAATAAAAAGAGGTCACCATTAGAATTCATTAATCCATGAATGAAATCTGACCACAACCTCCATTTCAGTGGACAGAAATACACATTTTAGTACAACCTCTCAAGTCAGCAGTGATAATGATAGACTGTGGATGAACTATGAATTTTAAAATTAAAAATAACACATTTTACCTTTAAAAAAGTGAACATTAACTAATGTTCTACTGCTACTACTTTGATAAGTAGCTTGTAGCAGCTAACATTAGCAAACTTTTGCTAGCGGTGTAGCTAATATTACTGAGTGAATTCATTTTTTTGTGTGACTCTTCTACTTTTTCTGCTGTTACACTACGTATTAGCTTATCCTGTATTATATTCCAAAGTTACATAGGCTTGCCTTCAACATAAATTGTGTTACAAGTTGACAATAACATAAATTATGTCGACCGCAATGATTGTGTCTGAACAACTGCATATTGGGGTTAACGGGTAAATAGTACTATTGACATGGACTATGAGCTTCGATACAATGGGATCAGATGTCTAAAAGGCTCCCCACTTGTTCCACAGAGGAGCAAAACACTCAACTGAAAGTCTTGCAGACGTCATTTGTGGTTGCTTTGTGTCTATCTGTAAATCTTGCAGATGTTTTGCATCATTTTATGGGTATTTGTGTCCTGTCTCTGTCATTTTGAGTCTCATATTGTTAATTCTCTACATGGTAGTTTGCATTTAATTTTGGCCATTTTGGTCATTTTGCTCTCATTCTATGTCTCTTTATTGTCATTTTCCATCTTTATGGTTGTTTTTTGGTTCCATTTTGGTCATTTTGTGTCTCAGTTTGATAGATTTACATCTTTTTGTGTTTACTTGTATTGAATTTTGGTTGTTTTGTTTCACATTATGGTCATTTTGCTCCCATTCTATGTGCCTTGAGATCATTTTATGTCATAGTTTGGTTATGTGTCATTTTGGTTGATTTACATTGCTTTCTTGACATTTTGTCTATTTGTGGACGTTTTACACCTCTACATTTGTGCACCTTTTTGGATTTTGTGTCTCTTTTTGCTATATATATATTGGGGCCCTGTCTGGTAGTTCTGTTCAGTAATCTGTCCATGGGTACTGAATGAATGAATAGCCAAGGACAAGCTTTACTGACACCTGTGTCAATCAGAAGTCAAAGGATGCAGATTTTTTCATTCAAATGAATAGCTATGCAGTTATACTTCAATAAAAGAGTTCGGCAAAGTAAAACTGTAAACTTTTCATCAGACATATATTAAGAATTTATTCTATTATTGTGAAATGTTAAGGCATACATACAAATGTTTCCTTTACAAAAGTTCACAGCAACATCAAATTGGGTCAACCAGCTGAAGCAAGGCCCCTTAACGGGACCTTTTGTATTTGTCATAAGTTATAACTTAAAAGTAGAGTACATCTTTGGCACCAAGAAAACAAAACAATTACACATATATAAATGAAAAAAATACAAAATATATTAACTTCTCTCACTTCAAATAGCCATTCTTGTAAACACATTCCTAAATAAGTGAAGGGCAGTAACTCAAATGAACACATTGCATTCACCAGCAAATGCACTGTGACGGGGGAATATGATGAACAAGCTTGAGGGGGAATACCAGTTAAATGTGGTTTCACACATTATTTGTACACTTCAGACAATTATCCTGTTCATAATGTTGTCAACATGGAAACCCAGTCAAGCCAACATTTGAGAACTGGAGGATAGCGTCTTCAGAAATCCCCTGATGGTGAATTTTTGCGGCCTTTCCCTCTAAAGAGCAGAACAAATCTGAATTGTGGCACATTCCAGTTAAACACAAAGCATATTTCTTGAAAACAGGAGTCTACATTCAGCAGTGTTCAGTGATCCTACATTATGCAGGGAGAAATAAATAGAAAATTCCATGTTAAGCATATAGCACGCTCGGAAATGTGAGATACTTGAGCGATGGAGAAAACACAGCTGAATATAACACAGTGATGAGGACAACAAGTAGCAAATGCGGGCCAATTATAGTTGACCATTTCTGCGCTCATGGTAGAACCAGCTACCACGGCTTAGAAGAAATAACCAGCCCCAGAAAAGGAATCATGTGGAGAATGCCTGCCATTTTAACAAGGGCGAGGGGTCAGACTTTAGATAGCCTTTTTCTTTAACGGGAGCATTCCCTCAGCAAGGAATGTGAGAAGATTAGCTCCGGTGTGTCATCGGAGGGGAGCGAAATGCTGCGCAGTCGCCATGTGAGGCCCCGAACATTAACCCAGGATCTGGAAAATTAGACCCCAGTGAAACGCTGTCAATCCTCGCAGGCTTTTTTAAGAGGCGTTCTGCAAGCTCCACATTCAAAGGAAGTTTCCAAATCCTTGCTGAGCTGTGAGCAGGGCCCCCGAATGTATTTTAAAGTGAGGGGCAACTGTTAATTTAGGTTTGAGGCATCCTGTTAAACAGAATAATCCCCAAACATGGTATGAAAACATAGAGGACGCTTATTTTGAGTAATTTTATAAATACTTTTAGAGGGCATGGTCATAGGGATGCTACTGGAAATTTAGGATAGACCAAACAAACACAGTCACGTAATCCAGAGAAGTGAGTCACTTGTATATAATTTAAAAAAGTGGAGCACACCAAGATGAGTGATCCTCACCTCTCAAACAGACATCACAATATGAGCAGCATTTACAAATATAAATACAATACATAACTACAAAATAACATGCACAACGTATGCACAATCAGCAGCCCAGTTCCTATCATGACGCAGAATACTGTCCAGGTACCTTGGAGAATTCCCACTGTCTGTTCGTGCAGAGACAGCAGAAGGAAAGCTCAGCTCTCCTTAACAAACTGTGCCACACATTGGACTCAGACTTGGAGGCCTTTAACACCTCTGCCAACAGCTTCTGTCATCTGTCAGTCTATGAGCTGCATTCAAATGAGGATTTCGACCATCTCTGCATCCGAGCTGTTGATGCTGTTGAGCGTCTTGAGTTGTGCCTTTGGCTCCTCCGAGGTGTCTACAGTCATGATAAAATTAGAGAGGTTGGTATGCTGAAGCAAATGAAACCATTACTGTTTAAACTGTTTTCACTTATTAGTACAACAGCACATCCATAGTCTGTCCTGGTTCTGTTTAGACTTCAACCCTCTGAACCCCAAAATCCACCAACAAGTATGAAAAGGCATGTTATCTTAAAAGAAATTTAAATTACGCAATTTAGAGAGTCAAAAACCATGAGAACAAAAAAAAATCTTCAGACTTCTAACTTTGTGTGATGTTCAGTTGGGATAATAACTAACTCTAAGCTTAAACTTGTGATATTTCATCAAAATCACTTCATTCTACTTGTCTCAGGTTTGCTTTAAATAAACCAAATGCACCAGATTCTTTAAAAAACAGAAAACTCTGTGCTTCTTGCCACAACCATGAAGCTATTTGTGACTGAGCTGTGCCCAACAGTCATGTGAAAAAAATTCATTGACTTTTTGGCTGAACTGCAGGATGTGTTTAAACAGATCAGAGGGGAGATAACAACAAAGACTGAGAGGAAAACAAAACATACTTTATCAATAAAATAAATGGGGCATGGCTCAAAAAATGGTCTACAGGAGCAAGTAGTCAGCAGGTTGTTGGAGGATACATGGTGAAATATCTTTCTAGAGTTGATGTGGAAAATTGCAAATAGTAAAATATGTATCGTATGTAGAGCAACATTTTTCTAGTAGTAAAAACATCGATGGGCACTTTATATTGGGACTTTATATTGAAGTGAAAAATGAACCCACAGTGAGTAAAAATGTCAACCAGGAATTGCTCGAGGGTCAGAGGGTTAAACAGAGTCTTAACCTAAGCAGCAGTCGGTTCTGTTGTGGTGATTGAGTGTCAAATGCTTCACAAATAATAAACCTACCAGTGGAAGCTGCTGAGGTCACCTCAGACGTCTTTCCTTTGTCAGACTCTGCTTCAGCCTCCTGCGGGGCCTCGTCGCTCTGAGTGCTGGAGTCTCTGCTCGAGCTCTTGGCTGTGACGAAGGGTCGAGGCTGCAGCACTGAACCACCTGTCTGGTCATCTGAGAGGCTCTTTGCTACAGACGCAGACAAAGAAAGAGGCTGCTTAATTACCCGCTTACATCCACATTTACACGCTACTGAACATCTGCCCTGCCGAGTTGTTCCCATGACTATTCTGGATCGGGCTATTCTGGAGTGAGAGATGATATGCATTCCAGTTTAAAAACATGTTGTCTATTTGAGTGAGGTCGTCTCCTACTCCCTACTTTTTTTTTAGGATGCATACATTCTGTCTGGCGACGCTGGTCAGTCTGCCAGTTGTCGCTTTATAACATGTGATTCAAGATTCCTCAGCGTGGCATGAGGGAAAAAACTCACCTTTGCTCTCGGTGCTGCTGGTCACGGTGTTGATGGAGGGGACGGATCGGGCCGGACGAAGGCTCTGTTTCTCCAGCTTGCCTTGCTCCCATCTGGAGCGCTGCTGGAGGACTTTGATCACAGCGTCCTTCTCCAGGAGCTGAGCGTGAAGTGCTCGAATCCTAAAGAAATACAGGACACATGATGAATTCACAAACCTCTATACAGCAAACATAGAATGAGTAACAGGGACGCAGAAAGACACAAACCTGTTCTCCATCTCCTGGTGTCTGTGATTGGACAAAGGCAGATCTTCATTGAAACTGTTGTTGGGTGAATGTCGGGGTGAATGATTGATGATGGTTGTATCCCTGGAAGTAAAACAGAATCCTGTTAAAATCCCTGAACGTCACTACATTCATATCCAATGCATGATGTTTTTATCTTTGCCACAGTGGTTCCATCATACCTCTGTGCTGCAGCAGTGGCGGCTGCATCCATTGCAAACTGCCTCATGGTGCTTTCCTCCAGGTACTTCTGCTCCCACCTGGTGATGTCGGCCTCCAGGGCCAGAATACGCTCCTCCTTCTCCCTCAGCTGCTGCTGCTGTGTGGACGAGTTCAGTTCTGAAGCTGTCCTGTCAGATGTCAGGTTCTGGGACTGAGATAAGAGACACAACAGAGTGGTTAACTACTAAAGAAACAAACAAATGATTAAACCCCATTCAGACAGACTCAGTGATGTGGGTTAACCCTGTGCCAGGGGTCTGTCTATATGGATCAACCTGTATTTGTGACTCTCCTCAGGACTAGACTTGGACTGATGGAGGCTGATTTTTGCAAGAATGAGCTTCCATATGAGTTGCCATTCAGGAATCTGATTGGTTGCAGTGTGAGTCAAGAGAATTACGTAGGCAAATAAACTCAACTTTACTGCTGGTTTACAGTACACTTCTGGGTACCAGATCTGCTTTAGGTACAGCATTTACAGATGAGTTCACACATTATGATTGGCTGTTGGATGCCATGTGTTCACACTGCAGAATACCATTTAAATAAGCAAATTTTTATTATGCAATGGTGCAGAGATCTAAATCAAATAAAATGTAAATAACTGACTTGACATGTAATGTTGCATGTTATTTCATATCTGTTTATGCAGAATGTAAGTTCACAATTTATCCATTTAAACTATATATTACATATCTTGCTTGATTTCTCATGTTTCCTCTGGGTGGTCACCTTTGACAAAAGTTTGTTCTGATACTTTTTGTATTTCTATCTTGTAACTTCATGAGAGGTTTATGTTTCTGTATTTCTGACGTGGAGACGTAGGTGTGGAACCAAAACAGCACTGTTTAACCAATTATCAAATGACAATTTTACACCTGGTTTAGTTTAAATATATCTGTTTGCCTCATGTTTTTGTCCAGTCTGAATCTGATTAAGAAATGGTAGTTTTGAAGCATTAGTCAGTTTGCACAATAAAAAGCTGTGAGTTAAGCAGCGTGCTCCAGCTCCCTTTTGTACTCTGAATGTTTTAAATTATGCATTTACGTCATCGGTAAACGCAGGGCCCCGAGCAGATCCAGTACCTACACTGGCTGTGTTCAGTCCTCAACATCATCTCTTATTGATGTCAGCTTGCAACTCCAAACACCTTCCGGCGGTGCCATATGAATGGGTCCATTTGGGTTTAATGCATTTCACTTCCTTTGCTTTTAAAATTTAAGTAAAAAGATTGATACCACTCTCATATCTATAAGCTGAAGATGAAGCTACAGCCAGCTGGCAACTACTGTACCATAAAGATTTTCACATTAAGACCAGCTGTTTCCCTCTGTTTAAAGCCTTTATGCTAAACTACACTAACATCTCTTAGCTGTAAATTCATGTGTCATGTATCTCATCTAACTCTTTGCAAGAACACAAACATGCACATTCCCCAAACTGCTCCTTCAAGGTGCAGTCATAAAAAGAAACACTGAATGACTTCCTCTCCTCACCTGTTGTGCTCTGAGGCTCTTCAGTTCCTGCTCCAGTCGAGTGCGCAGTCGCAGCTCCAGGGCTTCCCTCTTCTCGCAGGCCGCCTGCAACTGAGCCAGCGAGCTCTGCAGCCGCTCCACCTTCTTCACGTAGGCCCTCTTCCTCTGCAGCTCTTCCTCCAGCTGCCGGTTGCGGGTTTGAGCCGAGGCCAGAGCCTGTTCCAGCAGCTCGCGTCTCCGCTGGCTCTCCTCGCCGGACACTCGCAGATGTTGAATCTGCCTCTCCAGACGTTCTCGCTCCCTCTGCTGCTCTTCATCTGAGACACAGAAAGGAAAAAAAATAGTTTAGAGAAACATACGAGGCTGACAGGTTTTTCCTTTTCTTTTCAGAATAACAGCCTTCTTGGAGAGGTCAAAGAAATGTTAAACAGTGGCCACTGCTGGGGTCAGTCAAGTGACTACACAAGCAATCAGTCATGGAGCTGCACTTTGAATGGAATGTGACCCAACAAGAGACATTTATACACGCAGCTATCAAGGCATGTGCTTCAACAACAGACCATCTGACACCTTGTCTTCTACACTGAAAATAAATCAGAGCTACGACCAGTTTGATTTATCTGTAAACTCACAATCAGAGTAAGAATGAAATACTTGTCATTTACCAAATAATGGCTGGTCCATGTTTTAATGAGCACTTTTAGAAAGGCTGGTGTGCCACTTCAGAGAGGGGGCTGATTACACAACATGAGTGCATGCCTGCTGAGGGAATGCAGACTTCCTCTTATCCACTTACGCACACAAGCATAGCTTTGTACTGGCAAAAGCTCTGGAATGCTTCTAAGGACGTGAAGTAAACAAGCAGCTCAAAATATATTTCAAGTGGTTCCTGCAAGAAAAAATATATAAACTACATCCCGCTATTGTATTTTCACTTGTGGCGTTGCCAAGATAATGGTTTAGGAAAGACAGTATGTCAAATCTGAAGGCTCAAGACAATCACATGCCTGCTACTCAAACACTACAACTGTCATTCCAGCTGATCCTGACTGTCAGATGACATGGAAATCGATTTTCTCTGCAGCTCATCCCTGAACAGGACTGCAAAGGAGGAAAGAAATATTCTCAACTGGCCGATCACCGTGAAGCCAACGGGGTAAAGAAATGCCCAAACAAGGAGAGGGAGCTCGCCAGGGGTCATGCTGAGTTAGGCCGGGACGCCCTGGAGTCCCAGACTTATTAGTTCCCCTCGAGGAGGGAAGTCAGCAGTGATGCAAAACTGAGCGGAGGATGAGGGGGTGGAGCAGGGGGGAGCATTCCTAATGGTGGAACAGCCTGAAATACCTAAAAAAATTCCTGGAATCCAGGCCACATTTACTGCAGCTATGAAATATGGCTGGCGTCGAGGTGCCGAGAGTGACTCTTAACATTACAGATCCAGCCACTTGTGTCCCGACATGCAGCTTGTGCAACGCACCACATCTCTGAAGGAGGAAACCAATCCCTGCTCAGCTATGTTCCTGCTATTGTTAACACGGGGAAGTGTGATTTGACGAATCAGATCAGCTTTCTGCTGTCATGAACCACAAACCAAGAGTTTCTGGAACTGATGCAGACACTTACTTTGTTCAAGAAGTTTTGCAAAGACGTGCTCCTTCTGGTTTGTGCACTCGGCCTCCTTGGCTGCTCTGTGTTTGGTAGCTGTGTCAAGTTGATCTGCACAAAGGACAAAATAACAGTTACACACACTCATAGGTTTCATTTGAATGTTGGAGGGCACACACTAAGCATCAAATTGAGCATCAAACACTTAATTTCTTACATTCTGGTGGATTTTTGGTCATTTTTTGCATCAAATTATAGTGGGAATGCCTTTACTTAAACTTTGCTTCTGTCCTGTTTTTACTGGGGAGGACAAATGCACATGCTCTAAATGGTAAAGGAGCATATCCACTGCACAGCCCTATAATCTTCACCTATGCACACACTTACAGCGTTACAATTAAAAGCAGACAGTTTTGCTTCAACAGATAAACCGACACATACCTCTCAGGTCTCTGTTGAAGTCGTGCATCCTCTTAATCTCGGCTTCTAGCTTATTCCTCATTGTTTTCTCCAGAGTTTCCCGCTTGGCAGAGCCTTTCATGAGGGTCTCATAAGCCTCAGATATCCTCTGAATCTCCAGCTCCAGCTGTGAAAAAACCATGAGAAGAAGATCAGTCTCTGGCAGAAGCATCTCCATTCATTGTCTCGTCTGTGGTTTATGTTAATATCAGTGAGGCTAATTAGTCACTTCTACAGATACCACCTAGAGGCAAATAACTTTTGAACACTATGCGCAACTGAATGAGTGAATCGACATTCCTGAGCGAACACTTGTGGGTCCCAGGTGTCAAAGCATTCATCTCCTTTCATGGCAACAAGCCAGCATGTTTTGGAAGACAAAGGGGGATGGGAAATAGTGAGAAAACTCTTCCTACGTGAAGCGAACCAATCACAGCAATCTCGCCACAGTGCACATGAGAAATTAATTGCCAGACAGATTATCACCCCGACATGTACTGGCAGGAAACTGTTGTTTTCCACACCCTCTATGAGCCAACAGCTCCATTCATCGCATTCACCTCCCTCTTCTCACCTTCTGCAGCCTGGCGGCCTTCTCGGCGTAAACCTCCAGCTCCCTCCTAAGTCGCTCGTTCTCCCGCATCAACACGCCGTGAGCTGAGTTATTGCCGGAGGGTGCGATGATGCTGCTGTGAGCCACCTGGGTCTGAGCCGACACATACCTACTGAGAGGAGACATGAGTGATTCATTACAACCCTACTAGAAATCACAGGATACACTTAAAGAAAGTCTTGTCTGGAGCTGCTCGCTTGGTCACATTTTATTATTTGACATTCAAAGTAAATAATTAATTTGATAATTACCTGTGATGCTGGGAGTAGAATGGGGGAGGAGGGTCTCGGTGGTACTGAACGTGCTCCTGTGAGTGGCTCAGCATGTATCCAGGAATCCTGGCAAAGAGAGGATAGTCCGGAGGGGGTCCACGCTGGTCTGCACACTGTTGGGCTCCTTGTCTGTCCGGAGACACAGTGTTTGTAACATGACTGTTATTGTACAGCTGTGGATAGCTGTGTGAAGAGCTCATAGCCAGACTGTCTCTGGATGCGTTTCTCTCCAGAGAGAGCTGCAGTAGTCTCTCACTCAGAGAGCGAGCGTGCTCCCTCTTCAGATCCCACTGACCCTCACTTCGACCTCCCATTATGTCCATGCTGAGGACGTCGTGCTCTGCCTGCCCCTGCTGAGAGATCAGGTGGGCTTTGGCCTCCTCATAGGTGGGCAGCTCCTCCCCGTGCAGCTGGTACAGGTGGCACACGGGGCTCTCAGAGTGCAGGCAGTCCCCCTGGTGCTCCTGGCCCTGGGGCTCCTGCCGCGTTGACATCTGGATGTACTGGGTCTCCTCCTGAGTCAGGCTCTCCAGAGAGGAACGGGGGCTGCCGGTGCCGCCGCCGCTGCCTCCACGCAGGGCCTGCTGCTGAATTGCCAGGAGAGTACGAGTGTCTGTCAGGTTTCCGTAGCGGAGCTGCTCTTGTATGAGACGGTGCAGGACCGTACTAGAAGAGTCCTCAGCGGTTCTCATCTCAGTCAGCCGGAAATAAGTTTAAAAAAACCAAACAAGTCTTGATGTGGTGTGGACACTTCACAAATCACAGATCTGTGGGAAAAGAGAAATCTTGATTAGACTCGGCACATTTTTGTTATATTTTATCTGATCAACACAGATTTTTTTGTTCATACTTCTACTACCTTCTATTGCACAATGCCTTGTTGCTGGAAATACCCCTGATAGGTATGTCGCTCCAGCTCCAGCTATTATTGCTGACTTTATCTTATGCTTTCATCATTGCCCACATGCTGTAATGCACAACCTTCTCGAGGCAGACAAACATTTACACACTCACCCCAAACACTCATTCCCCAAATTTCATACAAATCAAGATGACATATTCCCCAAAATATGTTGGAAGCATAGTGAAATCATTATCTCAAAGCTCCCTGTGGATTGTTAGTAGATTAATGTAATGATTAATCCAACACTTGACAGGTGTACACACTCTGCACAGACTGACTTATTCCCACAATTTAGCATGAATCACCACAGGTGTAGATTTTGGAGGGTACAGGGCACAGGTCCCCCTCAATATTTAGATCATGTTTTTGTCCACAAGGAAAAAATGAAAAGAAGCAGAGGACCTTTATTTTGAAAAATAGCTAAAATAGTATTCATAGATGCCTGCAGAGAGGGCACAAATTAGTGCATAAAATTACCCAGAGCACCGGGAATGAAGTGTTTAATGCACAAAATGTTCACTAGGACGACCCCCGACCACTAATGTTCCACAAAATCTGCACCCGTGTGAATCACAGTGACACATTACCTCACTCATTTAAGGCTCCCCTTGGGTTGTGTACAACCAACTATTATTTTCATTGCTGATTAATCAGTGGATTATTTTCTTGCTTAACCACATAGTAGTTTGGTCTAAAAAATGCCATAAAAATGGTGAATAATGTTTCCAAAGCCCACAATGACGTCCTCAAACGTCCTGCTTTGTCCACATCCCACAGATATTCAGTTTACAGTCATAGAGGAGGAAAGTATTAACACATCAGACATTTTTTTTCTTTAAAAAAAATCCTCAGTGATTAATTGATTATCAAGATAGTTGGGATTTAGTAGTTGACTAATCGATTAATCAACTCACCAGTTGCACACACCATCACAACAAACACTAATTCTTCAAATCTGACATGAATAACAATAATATATATCAGAGAAAATGCTGAAAACATACTAAAATCATCATCTTAAAGCTCCTTGTGGGTTTTTAAGTGAATGAATCTAATAAAATACAACTGATGGGTGCTTTAAAATCTAAAATACACTTTGTTTTTAATTAATTTATCTGTAGAAATCAAGTGAAATCAAGTAAAGGCAATGCTTTTCACAAAAACTAACTTAATAAATATGATTCAGGAGAGGTTAACTTAAACTCAAAGCGGAAAACTCACATATATACAAGCCACGCAATCCAACAGTTCCTACTGCGCCATGCGTAAAGTCAGAGGGACTCCTAGTAACCATGCACACACAGAAAGCATCCAAAAGCGACAATAAAATGTAAAACTCACCAGATTATAGTGTCATCACACAGCGAACAGTCTTGTAGTATCTCAGTTTAACGCTCGGAGTTTATTTTAGATCGGTCCGCAGGCTTCCAGACCTCCTCTTCTCCATGTGTGTTGCGCTCCGGCGGGCAGCAGCAGCAGACTGAGCCGAGCGGAGCTGCGAGGCGCACTAATAAATAACTGAGAGCCGATTGTTCGCTGCGGCTGGAATGACTGGAATGTAAAAGCTCCGAGTCCCTGTGGGATCAAAAGCGGAGCAGAGGGGAGGAGGAGAGGGGGAGGAGCAGGGGGAGAGCGCCGAGGGGGAGGCGGGGAGAGCAAAAAAAAAAAAAAAAAAAGAGAA